>JAUZNK010031644.1:0-35457 GCA_035046665.1 Euphysa ruthae
GCATCAAAGCAATATCATCATGTAAAAATTCTAAATACGACACAGAATTGTTTCCTGTATCATGCTGAAATACATTTAGAGTAACCTGCATTATTATTCTGAGAACTAGCTTTTTGTACCATTTTTATGATTTGCGTAAAGATTGGATACCGTGAGACTGTTGGTTAACACAATCAACACACCCATATGTATATTGTATGATTTGACAATTGCAGGTTTATAAACAGGGTCTCCCTCACGATCTTTTCCAATTTCCACCATTGATGCAGTGTGACATGTTGATAGCATGTAAACAACGATATTTACAGGCAAGGATACGCTCATCATTTGAGGGTTTGAAGAATGTGGCTGTACCTTTCTCTAGTTGAACATTGGCTATATCTTTGGAGTAAAATCTTCTATTAATTCTGACTGTCCCACACAAATTTGTGTCCTGTTCTAAAAGATAACCTGCTAAAGAAGGACTGGTATAGTAGTTTACAGTAAATAATATATGCCCTTTATTTAGTTAAGGTCCCATCAATGACACCTTATACGTTCAGTTGTTGGCATGTCACTATTCTCATTATCATTATAAATCATGCACTTTCCGCAATAAACCAGAAAATCTTATGGTTATAAATGTTATGCCGTTAGAAGTAGTGAGTTCATAAATTTTTATTCCAAAACGTGCACGCTATGTTCTAATGAACTGCTTGAAGTTTAAGCGCCCTTTAAATAATACAAGGGATTCATCAACACTTAGCTCTTTACCGGGAGAAAAGACTTTCCAGCAACAATCCCTAATGAGTTCTAAAAATGGATGTAGTTTATGTAAGCTGTCTCTGTTTTCATTCTCTGGGTGGAAATTTGGATCGTTATTATCATTGTAGTGTAAAAATTTCAGGATCAAGAAGAATCGATCTCGCTTCATTGCTTTTGAAAATATTGGAGTGTAATATAAATTGTCAGTTTCATACTCCCAGTCACTATCACTCACAATATCTTCTTCATCACCTAGATCAACATCTGGCCATTGTCATTCTCATTGTCACTTTTAAATACGAAGTTTAAAATTTTGTCTATATCAGAAAATTTTTTTTTTCGGTTTCCAGATACCATATTTTTAAATGTAAATATCTCACGAACGAAAATAGGTGTCGTCATACGGTTTTCTGCTCAATCAGCAAATTTTATTCTAATTACCATAACTTCAAGCCAAATGTCAACAGCGCCCTCCAAATGGTGGTAAAGGACGGAATAGTGATGGTGCCGGAGGACTCGCACAGCGGATCTCACAGAGAGAAAGGGTTAAATAAGGTATAAAAAGGTCATTTTTAATATGAACTAGATAAATATATTTTTTTCACTTTCTTTTTTCTTTCTATCTTTTTTTTTTTTTTATTTGATGAGTATTTTACACTATTATGCATAAGTAGTTTAGTAATTTTTAAATGTTATACATAGGTTAGTGGTGTCATCTAGTTATATGGCTGTTGGAATTTATTGAGTTGTTTAGTATTGAAATGTAAATTACTTATTCTTCACAGTATAGAATTTTTTTATTGATTTTATCTAATTTTTAAGAAAGCTTAATTCAAAACCTTTTTGGTGTAAATTTGGATTCGGTTGTATTCCTAGATATTTGATAATCCCAAAGATATGAAAAGGATTTTTTTTTTCTACTTCAACACAATGGTGAGGGAAAATATTTATTTTTCAGTTAAAACCTGGAAAAAATACTCTAATCTGAAAAAAACCTATACTTTAATCTAGACTTCTAAACAAAAGTCATGTAGAAAAGTATATTGTTCAAATCTAACTCAAAGAAAAATTTCATGCAGTCTGTACAAACCCTGTATTGGGCATAGGTTTATCCTGCATCAAATTACTTACTACAGCTAACTATTAGAAAATATAAGCATGTTAAAATATATTACTTCAATGACCTTTTTTTTAAGGAGGAAGTGTTTGCAACTGTTGGGAAGGGGATAATAGAAGCGTTTGTGAATGGTTTTAATGGAACAATTTTTGCATAGTAAGTGAGCACGGCTGTCTTATTTACAGATGTGACGCTAAATTTTTTTGCTTAAATAAGGTTTGGTTTTAAGAGTCAACTAATCATAATATTGCATGGTCATCAAATAACCTGAGCAGAACGTATATTTTAGGTCAATTTTATTTGTTCTAACTCATTCATTCTAAGTAATCTTTTTCAAAGCGTCTTCAGAATGATCTAAAAATTTTGTATGGCTATGTTAAAGTTGTTATCTTTATATAATTTCTTTTTATGGAATTTACTAATTTTTGTTTGTGATGCTAGATAGATAGGTAGATTTGCAATGATAAAATTTGTGACTAATTTTAATTGATAGTCTTAGTGAGGTGCTAAGTTCAGGATTTTTAGCTACCATAGGATTCCCCAAACCTTTTATTAGAAAACCCCTGTATAAACTCTGAAACAATAGCGTTAATATTCGTATTTTCTTGCACTTTTAATTTGTCTAATTTATAATCTTGCAAGTCTTTGCTATACTTTAAGAAGTTTATTTTTTTTTGTCATGAGTGTTTTTGTATATTTTTAAAAATATTTAATATTATAATTTTTTGATATTAAAATTTTCTTATTTTTCAATTTTATTTTGGGGTAATTTACTATTCACAATATGAGTCATTAATTAAATGTAGTTTATAACTTTTAGATTAAGTTAAACACCCATCAATAAAACATGCTTTAAAATACTGCTTTTGATTTTATATGGCATATACGCTATATTAAAAATTTTTTATGTTTAAACTCAACATTTTGTCGCATCTAAGTTGCTAACTTACAGTTCGCTTGTTTATTTAGTGGGCAGACTGGATCCGGGAAAACATTTACAATGATGGGTATGTTAGAGATTTTATTTTATTTCACAAATCTTCTAAAAAACTAATTACTGTTTACATAATTACTATTATGTGTCTGTTGTTGTGCATGCACTCGTGCAGAAATAAAAATACGAAATTATATCTGGCTAAAAGTTTTTTTTTCTATAAAAGCATAGTTGTAGTATTAACCCTTTGCACACCATAGGCAAAATTCTAATGTGCAAGCTATATATTAAAAAAAAAAAAAATCTCTTTACGCTACTGTTCTGTTATTTTTTTATAACTCATTTTTTAACTTATACCTTTTGTCTCTTCAAAAAAAAAAAAATATATATCACCCCACCCATACTCACACACCATACCACTCCATCTTAAAAAAAACATAAAAAATGCTAACAAAGGTAATTTTTGAAAGAATTGAATACAAATAAATGTGTGCTATTGAGATGTACTATTGTGCCTATAATAATCAAATGCGAAAAGCCATAAATATATAACAAATTCTAAAAATCCAAACTCAGTTTGATTGTCAGGCTTTCCAAAATCAATATTGGTAAAGGATTTATATTATCTCCAAGTACAGTATCCCCATTTATCCATATGTTAATATCAAAGTCATTGAATAATTGCATTTTAGGTCCACCTGGAAAAGATGGTAGTGACACTTTTGCACATGAACTTCGAGGAGTTATACCTAGAGCATTTGAGTATATGTTTAGTTTAATTAATAGAGAACGTGAAAAGGTGAGGTTGTTAAAGATTTTGCATGAATGTCTCAGTCTCAGTCTATAAAACATTGATTAAATTGTCACATTTTCGTTATTTTTCATAAAATTTATATAAACTCATGCTATAAATTTAATAAAGAAAGTAAGAAGTTATATTTATTTTTGACAACATTTCGTGAGACAACCTGGTCCCATGTTCTGTTAAATTACAAATAAAATTCTAGTGCTTAGATTGGTTAGAATTAGGCTCAAAAATCAGGTAATAGGTGTTACTTGAAATTAATAGGATAGCTACAAAGACTGTATAGGACGATTAATAAATCGAAAAGAAATATTATATTTGGTTATTTGTGTTGCAGACTGTAGAGGGGGATGTATTTTTTTTTTGGCAGGAAACCAGATTTTACGGAGTTTATGAGATATGTTTGATATGACTAGGTTTATTTATGGAGCGAATGAATTCTTTAATTTCACGTGAGATGAGTCCTGTTTTGCTGTCTATGATAGATTTTTTCCATTTGATAGTATGATTCTTTTCCAGCAATTTCACTGTCAGTGTCAACGATTTTCACTATCTCCTGCTGTTGCTTTGTTTAATTAGATTCTGTTTAAATTCCCCAGTTGTTACTGATGTGCAATATTAACATGGAATGTAATGGACGATGTTGTTTTTATCATATAGAGGAAGATGTTATTTTTGAATGAAATTTGCGTAGTGTATGAAATTTGCGTAAAAGGTTGTTAAAATATTGTAACGATGTTGGAAGCGTTTTAAAGTTGTATTAAAATTTGGACAATAACAATAAACCTCCTATAAGTTTCAAACCTTAGTGAAACTTTAAAATTAGTGAAATTTTACATGGTCATATGCTTTCTTTTGTAGGAATTACATTTTAAATACAATTTACTCCCAGAAATATTTGTATGGCCAAGTGTTCTATAAAGTTAAGAACTCAGAAATAGTTTATTAAAAATGGTTAAATTTGCTTTAAAACAGCAATTGTCTATTTGAAAGTGTAAGTGTAAGTTTGAGCTTATGTATATGTATAAAATATTTATTTTGATATAATTATCATTATTATTTATTATTTATTTCAAAAAATATTTATTTTATTTATTTTAATATTTCAAAAAAGCTTTCAATTAATTTCAGAATATTTAAAAAAATTTTAATTTGCGATTAGTTTCTTTTTTCCGTTCAAATAGTTTTGTTTGAGCAGTTATATGTATATAATTCTTATTCAAGTAATTCTGTTTTTACGAATCAATTTTATTTCATTAACATCATAGTTATTGATTTAACTGGTTTAAATAAATAAAGATTAGTGTAATATTGTTGGTAAATTGTATGTTGTTCTAAGCTTATTCGTCTACCTAATGCTTGTAATGTTAAACTCAAGCTAATCTATAAGCACAGGAAAATATAAAAATGGACAAATCGCAAGTAATCGATTTGAGGTTAAAAAAGATAAAATATACGAAACTCAGTTTTCCGATTTCTACTTTTCCAGGTCATTTAATGATTTTTTTTTTGCAAAACAAATTTTGCATCTGTCAATGGTAAAAAGCATCCATTTGTTGAATTACTCAGTTTTGGGGACCACCTTTCTTTTCAAACTTCATTTCATTTAAATTCACAAATAATTTGTCAAAAATAAGCAAGCATTTGACGAACTTCAAAAAAACAAAACTGGTGTATATCAATTGCATGATAATGCAAATTTAGTAAGTGTTAATAAATGGCACCATTTTTTTAAACAAAAGTTAAAACTAGATTAAAAAACTAATTTTTTGTAGAATTAAAGTGGGGAAATTGTCTTACCGAGTCGAAGAAACGAGCCTCGTGATTTTTGGATATTTTTGCCAGATTGCTAGTCTATTTTTACCCAGGTTTAAAATGACTTTCCTAATAAAATTGCATAATAAAAATTTATGTTACTGAACTGGAAAAAAAATTTCCATAACCACTGAGTGAGCTATTTTAATTTAGAAAAAAATTAATTACGTAAATAAGTAGGGAAATTTACTTTGTGATATTAGAATGTTTTCTCTGAACTGCTGGTTTATTTAACTGTGATTTAAAAGAAGTTGTGCTAATAAAATGGCGAGTTTTTGTTATGGAAACATTGACTTAAATTGTTTAACCATTATAATTAAATTTACTTATACTAAATGTAATTAAACGCCATTTTTCATTGATTTTTTCATTATTGTTATTAAGTAAAAGATTATAAATGGTTTAGTAAAGGTGGCAAAGTGACGCTTGTTGCATTGGTATAAATGAACCTTCGAGATTTTTTTTAGTTACTAAAAGAAAGTTTTTTTTTTTTTTCAGTGTTGGACCCAAATTTCACTTCTATTCCTAAGGAACTGATTTAACACTTCATTTGATTACAATATGGCACATTGGTACTTTAATTTATACACAGAACTAAAAACAAATTTATCTTGGCCTGATTTAATTTGTTTGTTGTTTATATTAATTTCAAGCCCTTCTTTTAATTTAAGGGTGGAGATCGTGTTGAGTTTATAGCTACGTGCTCCTTCTTGGAGATCTATAATGAGCAAGTTTATGACTTACTTAACCCCTCTACTGCAGGACTTCAACTTCGTGAAAACATTAAAAAAGGTGTTTTTGTAGATGGTTTAGCTGAACAGGATGTATCCTCTGCAAAAGATGCCTATGGAGTGCTGGAATCAGGTATGGCGTTTAAAGAAATGTTAAGATCAAAAGTTTTCTTGTGAAAGATATTATTCTAAAGAGATTTAATAAGATCAATATAAAATTGTTTTTCTTGGAGTTTTAATCTCTTTAAAATAAGCACCATTTTAAAGAGATTAAAACTATTAAAAATAGCAGGAAAATTTTATTTTGAAAAATAATTGTCCGTTGAAAATTTTATCAGATTTTACTTGGCGGATTTTTCAGGGAATACTTTTTGTTATTCAATATGTACATAGTCATTGTTAAATTGTCTAAAAATTTAGTTCCTTAGTCATTTTGAGATTAATTTAAGTATTTATGTATATTTTATTATGAAGCTTTTCAAATTTGTAAAAAGGTAGGCTCACCTCAAACTGTGAAATATGGGCTCCTTGCTAATTTTACTGATTATCTAACAATTAAAATCATATCCACTGTTTCAATGCTTTAAGGTGATGTTAGCGTTCGACAATTTTTGTCTGATAGAAGTTTCTGTCAAATAAAAATGTATGAAACAAAATTCAATAGGTAAAAATGTTTTGTATAAAGGAAATGCGTAAAGTTGTTACTATAAAAATATTAGAGCTCTTCTAGACTCCTTTGAACTGAAGAACAGAGGAACCAATATATCTACTATTTTTAATAATCACTTATCATAGATAGACACTTTTTCCTTACAGGTTGGATGAATCGAAGAGTTGCATCAACCTCAATGAACAGAGAAAGCAGTCGTAGTCACGCTGTGTTTACAGTTTCTTTAGCTTCAAAGGTATTGTTTACAGCATTTTAACACATCTCATTATAATGGTGTTACATTGTGGTGATATTATGGTATTACATTATATTGGTAATATTTTATATTGGTGTTAAATTATAGTCATACTATATTATAATTGTACTACATTAAAATTGTATTGCAATATAATAGTATTGCATTATAAGTGCTCCCTCCCGTCATTTGAAGCTTAATTTCTAATAAGTTCAAAGAGGCATCATATTCATTTCTAAAAGGACCCATTGCACTCTCCAGAAAATTCCTAAAAAGTTTCCTAGCAAACGAATTTTTCTTAACCCTTTAACCTTAACCCTTTAACCTTTAACCTTAAACCTTAACTGACGTATTATTAGTTCAATCCGGATCATGCAATAAGTTCTATCAACGTACTACTATACTACTCCTTTAACTAGCCCAGATTTTTTGCAATGACTTAATCACAACTGAAGGTATTGCATAAATTATGATGGTAAAAAGTTTTAAACTATTTAATTGTAAAATGGCCAGTAACAATGGTTAAAAAAAAAACTTTTTTATTAATGAGATTACAAATTATATCCTTGAAAGTCATTGAGACTTATCTCTGTTGAGTGATTTTGATTCTGGGGATGAAGAAGACTTTGCCATAGATTCATGATGGACAAGGAGATTATTTTGAACAAATTTGAAAACAACTTGGAGCTGATATTGACGATATCACAATTCCAAAAGCAAAATTGAAAAAGAAAGTTAAAACTCAGTATGAAAATTTTGAATGACAATCTGCTGAACTAGATTAACTAGAAATAAATTTACTGGTGATAACCATGTCAAATAGTTACAAATTGTGACCCAATGGAAATTTTTGAACTCTTTGTGTCGACTGAGTTAAACAAAAACATTGCATTGCAAACAAATTTGTATTTTAAACGGAGGACAATGGGAAAAATATATGATTTACGAAAAGCTCTCGAATTCTGAAAAGCTCTCGAATTTTGAAATGCATAAATAATTATGAGCCTTTCACATCTTGTGATGTTCGTTTGTACATTGCCACTGCTATTTACCGTGGTATTATTGCAAAGCCACTTTTGTACATGTGTTACACAAGTAGCAAATTGTTGAAACTTCTGGATTCAAATAGTAAATGCGAAGTTTGCTTTCAATGGTCGAAAAGTTGTGTATGAGCATCAATCAAATCGTGCAAGTTAAGAAAATGACCACTAAAAGTTATAAATTGCTAAAGTCGTGCATGACAGGAGAATATCTAAGACAGTTGCACACATGTCATGGAAAGTGAAATGGAATATTTATGACAGCATATTTTGCTTTATTTAAGCAGAGAGCGATATTACTTTGCATTCTGAAATCATCAGTTCAGTCTGGCAGAATATAGAATCAAAATAATAATTAATTAAAATCCTTGTTTTATGCTGAACATTTCATTGTTTTATTTTGTAACATCCGCGTTGATTAAATTACTGAGAATAAATGTTTACATTGATAATTTGAAATAGAGAAATTTTATAAAAATTTTAACCCTGAAATATATTTTAAATTTCTATTAATACACTATAATGTTGCTTGTATTTATGTTTTAACTTTTAATATTTAAACATTTTTTATTTTGAATTATCTTATTAAATTGGTAGAAACGTACAGGAGGGATGGAAAATATAAAGATATCAAAGCTCCATCTTGTTGATCTGGCTGGTTCAGAGAGGCAAAAAGATACCAATACAAAAGATTTAAGACTTAAGGTGAGTGATTTTATTTCACTTAACAATAACACAAAAAATCAAATTTAAATTGATAGTGCCAAATATTTGTAGCAATCAATAAAAATCTCTTCATTGTAATCAATATTGATTTGGAATGTTTAGAAATAAATTATCAACTGGCTTAAAGCTCTTGTCAAATTTAAGAAGATGCATTGCAATTCTAATAAACAATATTGTTGTTAGGAAGCAGGAAGTATCAACAAATCATTGTCTGCACTTGGTAATGTTATCATGGCATTAGTTGATATAGCACATGGGAAGACAAGGCATGTACATTATAGAGATTCTAAACTCACCTTCATACTCAGAGTAAGTCTTATTTTAGGTGAAATTGATATATAGATATATAAAGACCATTTTGTTTTGTAGAACTCTGAACTCTGGTTGGAATCTATTTGCTGACCTAAATTTGTTTCAGGTTATATTTTTGAGTAAAATGCACCTGAAATGATAAATTTTATTTCAGCCAGGCTTTAGTGCAAAGTATATTTTTAAACTAGAATAAGTAAAAAAAAAAGATGAAATATTTCTAAACACGACACTCTTTCTTATTGTTTCAAAAATAACAAAAATATTTTTATTTCATTTTTAACAGGAATTTACCAAAATGTGATGAATATTATTATCAAAACTAAGTATTTTTTTTTTTTAAATTACGTCTTAAATTTTGAAATATAAGTGTAAACAATTAAGAATTCATAACCTGTCTAGACACCACAACGTAAATTATTCCTCTCTGTCTGTGCACTCCTGCATTTATCTTCTGAGTTTTTAACACAATAAAGAAGAAATTGTGAACTGTTTTATTGTAAGAAAAAAAAAATCACGCTTCAAATTATACTTGTCGTCTATTATTCTACAGTTGTAGTAGCGACAATAATAGCAAAGACTTTGTGCGATCATTTAAATTAACACATCAAATCAAGATGCTTATTTAGTATAACAGTTGTTTTAGCTCTATTGATATATCGAGAAAATCTTCCTGAGAAGATCAAATTGAAATGAATGGAAGTGTTTCATTAAAATATTTTAATTTCAATTAATTTTTTTTTAAAATAATGAAGAACTATGTATAGGTCCGATTATATAATAAATCTATACAACTCTTTGAACTTAAAATATAATTATCTTATTAATGAAACTTCTTAATTTTTATTAAGGCATTAATTCAATACCTCAAATTATCTTATTACATGTAGACCAGGTAATTACAAAGTATGCACTGTTTTTTTTTTATAATATAATTATAGTGTTGTAAAATGTTTTTTTTTTTTTCAAAATTTGCTTAAAAAGTAAGCTCTAGATGTCTATCTTTTGAAGAAAAAAATCACTTCAGAAACCTACATACATAATTGTGGTGTTTTGGGTCACCACTATTGTTAGGTTTGATAGTTTATTCTGTCTACCTTTTGGAATAAACCTGTGTATCAACATCTAATAGTTGTTTTTTGGATCACAACTTATCACTTGGCAAGTGTTTATACTCTACCTTGTGGGATCATATTCCCGTCACACATAACAGAATATATTCACAAAGAAAAGCTTAACATTAAGCATGATGTGCCTGCTCTACAGTACTTCTAGAGCACACAGAAATAAAAATGCTCTTTTTTCAAAATATGGAATTTTTGTCTTCCTTTTCACTATTTTCCTTATAATTTATTAGCAAAGAGCTCTAACGTCAAAAGAATGATCTTAGGCTGATGAAAACTTACTGACATCATTACTAGGAAACTTTATACCAACCCATTCTAATTAACTCTAATAATTTATAATTATTATTTCTAATTAAAAATTTTTGTATGAAAATAAATTTTTGAGCACTTCTATGAATGTTCTGCAATATGGCAATATTTTGCACGCTTTGTTATTTCATGAGAATCCTTTTTTAAATTCTCAGAAAGTCTAAATGGCATTTGTTCAGGATGTTTTTCTCTCACGTATTGTGAACTCATTTTTTCATGCTGAAGTCATATTTTATATATATTGTTATATTTTATTTTGTTTAAGAATCTGATGCTTTTAAGTTATTATTATGTAAATAGAGATTTAATTTAATTTGGTAAATTGAACAAACTCTGGAACTTTAAACCAAAATATGTGCATTATTCTATATGTTTAAGTTGAACTATGTGTAATGTAGTAATAGTGATTTTCTCATAATTTTTATCATAAACAGGATTTACTATTTTTGATTTAAATTTGAGGGATTTGTTGAGGAGTAATTTTAAAACATAAATAGTTTGTATTGTGTTTCTGGCAGTAAAAGTTATGCTACGATTTTAAGATTTTGTTTTGATTAAATATTATTATCACAAAAATGTGAGAATTCATTACTTCTAGTTTAATTGAATTGAAATGGAAGTAATCAAATAATGAACAAATGATTTTTAATTTGATTTTTAAAATTTTGTTGTTTTTGCTATGGGTTTTGGTATAGTTATTAGAACTATAGTCCATGAGCTAAGGGGTCAAAATGGCTCCAGCGAGGGGATAAGCTGAGCAAAAGATTCAATGGATCTTTGATTCTTTAGTTTCAATATATTTAAAATTTTGGCCAAAACGAACCTACACTATTGCATCCTGTAAATCTGAAGACCCAAAACTGCATTTGTTGTTTGAGTAATATCATTTACTTTGAACTTCCTTTCTAGATTTTTGAGGATCTATTTAATTGGTATAATGAGTGTCTTGCTCTTTACTAGAGTTTTAATTAACATTTCTAAATGAATTTAGTCAGCATACGCCATTACAAGAAATGCAGTATCAGTATCAGGTGCATGAATTTTGTTGTATTATTTTGTGTTTTGCGCGTAAGAATATCCTTGTGTCAGCTTCTTCGTAAACACAGTATAGCTGAGTAATTTCCTCTTCATCATTGAGCCATATACATTTCTGGCCACATCTTACGTATATTTGTTTGTCAATGGTTTTCTTCTTCCATTAAAAACCAAGAATTTAATCAATTCTATCTTGCTACTACTGTTGTCACCAAGAAAACTATTCCATTACTTAATGATTTAGTTTTCAACAATATTTTTAAAGGAGAGCATGTTAAAATATCTTTTTTGCCATTGAACATTCTTAATGAAGTCATAAAAGTGAGACATCGAATACTGTCAAGTTTGGTAGATCCAATACTGCAAGGTGATGCATTATCGAACAATGTATCAGCGAATCATTGCAAGACATGTCATTGCATTTTTTCTAATCAATGTGATTCCATCGATAATACTACGTGATAGTACAGGTAATTGGCTTATTTAAATTGTGCCTTTTTCAAGTTCAGTAAACAAGCCTGTTTTCTTGGTCTTCACCATCGTTCCCATGAAATCTGCTATGTGTACGGTACCAGGGCCAAGGGATACTCAAAGACCTTTTTTAAGTCTAAGTCTCTTGTTTGTGACATCAAAATTGTTTTAGCAAATATTTCACTCTGAGTTGAAAACTGAACTTCTCTTCCTTTCACCTTCACAGATATTTCCTTTATTGGGCCATAGATTGAAGTTTGTAAAGTGACTAAGCGCTTTTCAATGAATTCTACTTTAAATGATCCATGTTCATAAGCATTAACGAGGTACTCAACAATCTTTTAATCAGGAGCTATTCCACTTGATAAACTTATAAGATTTGTCTTTTCTACTGCGTTGATATGGGTAGTTGTAATTAGCTCCATTTACAGCTTTGACGTCTTCTAAATCTCGGTTGATTCTTTTTTGTTGACGATCGTGATGAACCAGTTTTGTGACTGTTAAGTTATGAATTTTATGCATGTTCTGTCATGCTGATGCTCTGAATGGTGCGATAATTGTCCATCGGTACACAGCATTCTGATTGGTACTAAACCCTAACCTACAAAAGGGAACTAGGAATATTTTATACACACTAATACTTTCACGTTTGCTTCTTTTCTCCTCTTTTTCTCTTTGATAGATTTGAGCAGAAAAGTGGGGAAATCCCTATTATCAACTTTAATTGGAGATTAATTTGGATGATATAGAGTTTAAAATTTTGTGTTTAAAAGTTAATTTCGCGGTTTCTCAACAAAAACTTGACTTCATGGGTTTGTAATTTCGCAGATAACTACAATAACCTCGAAAAAATTTTCCCGCAAAAATATATAAAATTAAAGTCAACATTTAAATTGCCATTTACAATCACTAGACACAAAAGTAATGAATAAGTGTGTGAATAATTGTGAAATACAAAATACACAGGCCCGGCAGAATGAAATATTTGGAACCGGAATTATATTTTAAACACTGAAATTATAAGGTGTGTGAGAAGGGATGGGCTAAAGCCCACTTCGAACACCTGATCTCATCTGTTTTGTCAGGTCTGATAAACAAAAGTTTCTAAAAAACAGATATAAAAGCACCTATTGTTCCTCCCGGTGTCTTCGTTTCTTGACTCATTGTAAACATTGCGATGATTTTCCTCCAAATTTACTGTACCCATAAAATGTATAATGAGATATATTTTGTCAGTCATAGGCAAATTCCAATGAAAGAATAGTCCGAATTGACTCAATATTTGAGATTTGTGGACGTTTTCTTTGGATATCACATTTATTATTCATTTGAAGTCTGGGCACTTTACGTAGACTATATTTAACATGTTTACGCTGCGGGTAGATTTTAGTCAAAGGGCAAAAAATTGGATTCAAACTAGCTGAATCCAGTGAATGCTATTTCAATGTATAAGTAAATTTAAAAAAAAAGATAGCATACGTACCTTCATTTAGTTCAAATTTTTCTAAGATGATTTTCCACAAGGCTTCCCACAATGTCTTTTACGCTCTAACAGCACGATTGTATTGTTTTCGAGTGGAAAACACAGTATCTATCGGTCCTTCGGCAACAGTTCTGAACAACTCTGAATAAATATATCTCTCATCCCACAATCCCCAAATCTTGTTTCAGTAATCCCAAGAAACATCAACAATATATGGAAGTTTCCCATCATTAAACAAAATTCTTTAAACTTCTCTTGTTCTTTTAACTTTATTTCCATCGTTTTGCTTATATTGCTTGATCATATATACAAACCAGTGTTTTCAGCTGCAATTGATTTTTTATTCTAATTGGTTTTTCCATCATGTTATAAATTGTAGACATTTCAGTAGCAGGAGCATCTAAACAGTCTAGATATCTCAGTCTAATTTTTTTTGATGAATGTTTTATTTCTTAATTTTATATCGTATCCAGCTTGGGATTGGATGATATGATATGATGATGGTCCATATTTAATCCATGCCAAATTCAAGACAAATTTATTGACTAAAATAAGATCTTTTGCTTCACTTTTCAATGTTTATAATGTGTCTTTAATCCTTGGCTCTTAGAGTATGGATATTCCTTTATGATTTTTACGTTCTTTTCCGTAAACTAGTTATACAGTGGAGATAGAAAAACATTACTAGGATTTGTCCCCTTGCCGGAGCCAAAACGCCACTTTTCAGACCTTCAGCTCATGGACTACTAGTTATGGTGAAAATTATTGTTTATTTTTCTTTTTTTTAAATACGTCTTCTTTTACAGGACTCTCTTGGTGGTAATGCAAAAACGTATATAATTGCTAATGTCCACCCATCTTCCAGGTAATTTTTATGAATACATTGCCATTCATGCTAACTTTTAGAAAGCTATTGTTAATGGTTATTCACTAGTCCATTGTGAATTGATGATAGTGGAACCAGACTTTTGTGAGCTCTTACATAATGTTAAAAAAAAGATTAAATTATTGTAGAAATTTAATTATAACTTGAAAATGATTTAAATTAATTTTAAGATTTACGTTTTCCCTAAACAGAAAACCTTGATTGGTGTCTGAAAATATACGTCTACCAATAAGCCCTAATTAATGAAAGTTTACCTACTTTTTTTTCCGTACCTCTGTTGGATTGATTGGCTAAAACAGCCATTGCAGATATTTTCTTGCGTTGCACGTAAATGATAGAATAGATGTTTTCCCCTAAAATGTTTAAGTTCTAAAAAACCTACGACTTCTGGTACTATTAAAGTATAATTTTAAACTTTAAAAAAAATGTGATAATTAAAAGTTTTGAACAAAAAATCAGTTGTTGATTGGCAATATAAAGAGTATAATAGAAGGTACAGATTTGATTTCGTAAACGGCATTTTTTTGGCTACGATATTGATTAATAATAGTTTTACTTATTTTGGACAAGACACTGAACTCATTGGGTATGATATCTGAATGCGATTTGGATTTTTTAATAGGGATAAAGTTCATCATTACAAGCTTGCAACTGCATCAATTCAATTCAATTCAATCTTATATTTAACTTATTTAAATCATAGTACATGAAATATATATAAAAAAAACTTACAAATTCAAGGCTAATATATGCTAACAAATTTTTTTTAAGAAGATAAAGGTAGTAATGCAAAAAATATACTAAACAAAATAAAACAAGCATGCAATACAATTTTAAAATTAGAAAGAACTATCTATAACAAGAGAATTTGCAACTCCCTTTCCAGAGTTTTACCTTCTGTTTAAAAATGGGAATACTTCCACATTTTTAAATATCATCTGGGAGGGTGTTCCACATTAGCGTTAAATTGCAGGAAATTTATGCACATTTAATTAAATAATGAAACATTTACTTGATCTTTTAATTAACACATGGTTGTTTTCTTTGTATATAAAAAATTTATCGCGATCATTATAGATAACGTCTTATAATGTGCGTCACGTGCTAATAAGTGAAGTTATTCCTTCTGCTGAATCTTTTAGCTCTTGTCAATGATGACATAGATAAACATACAGACACAGATGTTAATCTGGTTTCTACGCAGCTTTATTCTTAAAGACATCCGTATTTCGTTATGAGACGCTATTTCCAGATTTTTATTTTTCTTTGTCTCAAAACGAATGGTTGTGTAAAATATGTAAATCATTTGCTCACGCTTAACAACAGGTGTTAGTATTTGTATTAGTAGCTGTTGACAGGGAGGGAAAACTTGGTGATCACTCTATTTAAGGCTTCACTGGGCATCTAAAATTTAAGAGACATAAATTATTTGTTAAAAGTAAGCAAGGCTTTATAAAGATGTTGCAACGGAGCACCAATGTTTGGGAACTTGTTAAAAATCCTGCAATAGTTAGTGGTCCAAATATACTTAACAGAAATAAAATTGTGATCTGATCTTTTTTTCGCTTGGTGATATCAATGATTTAAAAATATTGTGCCCATACGCACAATTTTATAAATTTGGTAGAGCTAATTAGCGAGTGTGATGGAAAAGAAATCCAAGCGTAACTTCTCCAAAAAATGCTACTTACCTTTCTCCTAAGTACATCTAAAATGCTCCAAATTACTAAAAATTACAAATACTACACATTCCGTAGTGATGAAACTATGGACATCACTTCTGTAGAGCAATTTGCAGTCTACGCTAAATTTTGTTTTAATAATGTAGTATCCGAAAATTTCATTAGATTAATTCCAATCATTAATAAAGTTTGAAGGGTGGGCGGGGAAGATCGGGGCTCTTTATCAGCTTAGGACATTGTGGATGTTAGAAAAATTCTTTATAAAACACATTATTCTTCAAGAATGTAAGGTTTGCTTCTATGAACACATTAAATTTTAAGCTAGAATAGTGGTAATAACCACAAGTTGGCTCTGTGTTTCAAATATTAAATTCCTCAGTTTCCTTGTATATTTGTCGTTGATGTGTTTTTGACAAATCTTTGGAAACACTTCTAATGCATGTGCTTTCTAAAAAATTCTACGATTATTTACAGTTATAATGCTGTAGTGCCTATTTGTCGAATTGTTATGTGTTGGACAGCTCAGTAAGACATACAATTTTCTTCATATAATATATAAGTAGGTCAGTTGGTGGTGCTGAAACATCATAAAGACATCCATAATCAAAATTCCACAATGTATATATATATATAATATAGTATAATATAATAATATGATTGAACAACGTTAATATAATGGAAGTATAAAAAACAAAATTAATTAAATTTCTTAAAAGCATAAAAAAATTGTTTATTTGACAAAATTTCTTATATTTCAATGTTATCCCACTTTTAGAACAAACATTTTAAATTTTAGTCTTTAATTTACAAAATTCACTTTAATTGAAATATTCATAATTTTGTTTTTTGTCAAATGTCATTTTGTTAAATTTGCTTATTGTTTATCAAAATGTTTGAATATTTCATGTACTAAAAAATTTTTTTGTTATGTTTTAATTTTCCATTGATAAACGTGGATGAAACTTTTGATGAGCAAGTGAATTATCGGTACCACTCGCCAGTAGGGTGAGTGCTAAAATCTTTACAACACTGTGTTTTAGGATACTTTTGCAACATGAGGTACTCATTGTCATGGCCAATTCTTTGTAAAAATTGTAATCACTGTTGTATATTGCAACACATCAGGTTAATCTGAAGATAAATAATGATAAAGATAATGATATATTTCTGTTCTTACATGAAAGTTAATATATTATCAGTTATTTGAATATTGCTGTCATTGAGCTTTCTAAAATTTAATTTGAGTGTTTTTGTTGGTTAACTTTTTTTACTCTATTTAATATAATGACTATGAATGAGTTTACTTACATTTAATTACGTTACAGCATTTATTTACACCATTTATTTACACATCTGTGGTAGCTATTTTAACTTTACATTATTTATAATTGTTTAAAAAAAGATAAAACAAACTCGTTAATTATTTAAAAACAGCATTATTAAAAATCTTCTTACTGATTTATAAGAGTTGTAAAACCTTGTTAATGATACTCACAAGCTGTGAAACCCTTCTAATGATATCTGCAAGCTGTAAAGACCAGGTAATATCTCTAAGATGTAAAACCTTGCTAATGAAATCTATAAGTTTTAAAGTCGTAATGATATCTGCAATTTGTAGAGACCTGCAAATAATATCTGCAATTTGTAGAGACAAGAAAATATTATCTACAAGTTGTAGAGACCTGCAAATAATATCTGTAAGTTGAAAAGCTAACAGTGCAGAACAATTTTTTCTAAATTTTATAACTAGTTATTTAGTATCAATTGAGGCTTTAAAATCTTGCTTGAATGAAACATCACTTTATTTTTTCTTTCACAGATGTTTTGGTAAAGGATTGTCCAAAGCTAATCTTATCGATCACAGTTGTTTCTTTGAAATTTTTTGTACGCCTAATCTTTTCTTTCAAAAAAAGATCGAAAAATTTTCTATCCCTAAATTTCCTTTCACCAATTTCTTGGAAGGACATTGCCTAATCAAAATTTAATAAAATATGCTATTTTAAAACGTTAGATGTATCTAAATTTTTCTTTCACAGATGTTTTGGTGAAACATTGTCTACACTTAATTTTGCCCAGAGAGCCAAGATGATAAAAAATAAAGCCGTTGTTAATGAGGATGTGACAGGGAATGTTTCAGAATTGCAAGCTGAAATACGTAAATTAAAGGAACAAATCGCTAATTTTAAAGGTATTTTTCTTTTCTGTTTTTATGTTTTGAATTACAATTTTATCGTTATTACGAATATTTTAAAGTTAAAACCTAAAAATCAAAAATCAAAAGAACATATCCCTGATCCTAGAGGTATTCTGATGAATAAATTTGTGGAAAATTCATTGCGCCTCCAGATAATTATTTATTATATTATTATTATTATATAGGTTTCTTTTTTTAGAGATTTACTATGAAACATAAGTAGATGATATTTTTATGCCAGATTATGAGTCGTGCTTTTAAAATTTGCTTCTTAGCCTCCATTTCAATTATAACCTCCATTTCAATAACAGGTGCTTTTCAACCTAAAGTACCTTTTAAACCTAAATATGCCCACACTCTGCTATTACATAACTTTGTATTTACCCTTTGCATTATTTATATATATACAGTAAGTAGATTCTGAAAATTACCTTTTTTGCAATTTTTTGTTTAACACCTGCAATCATGGCCATATTATATGAGTCTTTTGTCAAATTTTAGCAAACTTGCACATTTGACGCTTGTTTAGAGATTAACCCCTATTTCAATTAAAAATAAAAAGTACCTGAAATCTACAAATGCTATCACGAAGAAAGAGCTCTTCTTGAAATTTAAAAACTGCAGAATCTTATGAAAATAAGTATGAAACATCACTATGCCTCTTTCTTTAGCGATAACCTAAATAATGTTAAGACTACCTGGAAAGAATGTATCAAAGAAATAATAAACATCAAGTTAAACTATCATGGAATCAGAGGTAATACCCTTGATTGGTTTACTTCTCACTTATTGAACAGGCTACAGTTCATGTCAATTAATGACAAACTCTCTACAACTAAAATAATGGATTGTGGTGTCCCACAAAGCTCTTTTTTTGGACCACTGCTTTTTCTAATCGAGATCAACGATCTTAATGAATGCATACTCAATTCCACTGTGTACCACTTTACTGATGACACTAACCTCCTCTTAGTCAGTAATTTGTTAAAGAAACTCAAAAAAACACATTAATTATGATTTTTCTAATATTGTTCAATGGCTTCGAGCAAAGAAAATTTCCCTGAATACTAAAAAAAACTGAGCTCATTATTTTTAAATCTAAAGGGGCCAACATGACAAAAAGGTCTTAATTTAAGAATAAGTGGACAAAAAATAATATCAGTTAAATCACTAAATTATCTATGTATTAAAATTGAAGAGTATTTATATTTTTGCCACACATGCAAAATTAAGCAGTTCCAATGGTATGCCAGCCAAGATTAGACACTATGTCAATTTTGAAACACTATCATGCTCTTTTTGGCTCTCTCTTAAGATATGGTTGCCAGATTTGGGTACACCCTAGGAGCCAAGTACTGGGAAGAATAATTGAACTTCAAAATAAAGCGTTGAAAATCATTCACTTTCTACCAAACAGGACTAAGAGTTACAATTCTATATTATTTGTCAAATATTCTTCATCTAAATGATCTATTGTCCTATTTGAATAGTCTGTTTGTCTGCAATCAGCGGAATTCCAGACTTCTCACAGTTTTTGATGACTACTTCTCTAAACGAAATGAGTATCGTTACAACCTAAGATCTATTTCAAATAATAAGCAAACTTTACCATTTAAAAGAACTATTACATAAGGTAGCAGCTCTTTAACATATTGCATTTTAACATGGACCAACCTGTTACCGTAGGAATTGCTTTTCTCTAAGGCACTTTTTAATTTACTGATTAATAAGTATTTGTGTGTTTATCTTCTGAAAGAAACCTGACTAACAAATTTTTGTGATGATCCTAAAGTTGTAAATGATTCATTTTTGTTGTGTTTTTGCATTGTCTGTCATTTTTATTGTTTCTGTATATATGTATATATATATATATATATATGTTTATTTATATGTATATTTATATGTATATGTTGGTTTACTTTTTATTTTAATAACTTGGTTATTTTTTACCCTTGGTTATTTATGGTACTTTGTATATAGGTTTCACATCAATACAACCTTTGCATTCTACATTTTGCTTAAGATCATTATATCTCTCTTAGTCTTGCACTATTTTTAATGTCCCTACGCTTACAATATATATATACATCAAAAATTTATATATATATATATATAAATTAAACTATAATTATATTTGATTATATTATATTAATTTATATATATAATATGTATACACTGCATGTATTTTATATCTTTAGCATGAAATAAATTTGATTGATTGATTATACATTGAATATATTAAAATAAAAGTATTCGTTTTTTAGCCGATAATCATCCCATTGATGTCATAAAAAATAATATAGGTGAGTAAATGATACAGTTTTGTGAATTTATACATCTTTATTTTATTTTTATTTATAGTTTTAAAGGTTTATCTAATAACATCATTACAACAAAACAATATAAATAAAAATAGACGATCATGTATGAAATTAATACTGATAACAAAAAATACTGATAATAAAATTTAAAAAGAAATTAAACTGTAGAATATTTATAATTTATATGGTAAAGATAATGTAACAAAGTATTTTACGAAAGCTTGTTGTATCAGGATTCAATGCCTGAGTTAAGTAGCTTGAGGTTTTCTTCACTGGTAGGGCAATTTAGCAGAAATTCTGGAGTAATGTAAACAATGAATTGATAAACAGGCTGTTGCATTTATATATCTTGTATGTAGAAAGAGTTATTTCCAGCAGAATTCTAGGAAGCAATATTTCTTTTTGAAGAATTTCATCATATAAAAATTAGTTTGGATGCTTAAAAAGGGATTGGATTTAAAATAGATGTTGAGGTTAAAGATTTCGTATTGGTTATAATTAGATTTTAAGTTAAGAAGAGACTTTGAGTTGAAATGGGGTTTGGGGTCGAGGCTATGTGTGAGAATCGAATGTTGTTTAGAGTTAGAATGTTTCTTAGGGATAAGATATAAATGGGGTAGGACTGGAATTTAGAGTTTTATTTAAATTTAGAGTCTTTCAGAAATTTTGACATTTTCTTTGAATCCAAAAGCTTGAAAGTCTCACTTCATATCTGCTTCCCATAAAAAGTGATAATGAAGTTGTTTTAGTTTTTTTTATAGAGTTTGTGGTTTGTACTAATTTATAAAAAAATGTATATATATATTCACATAAATACAGTAATGAGAAATTTTGTTTAGAAAATACCACCAACAATGCTGGCACTCCTACATCTGCTACACCTGATGATTCCAATCATTGGAGAGAGATGATGTTAAATGCAATTTCTATCAGTGAAAAATCAGAAGAAGAGAAAAGTGTAAGTAATTTTCCGTTTTATTTATAAATATTTTGTTGATCTGTAATCATTACATGCTTTTAAGAGTTTTTTTTTTCAGCATTTTGCTTTTTAAGCAGCAATGCAAACTGGGAGATTTGTTGAAACATCTTTGAAATTTAGAAGATCATGTAAGGCATATCAACACATGACGATATCCTCATTTATTTCTATTGTGCCATATCTGAAATTTTAATTTTCTCTTTACAAAATCTTTTATTATATATATATTATATTATATTGTATGTTATATAATATATTATATGATGATATTAATATGAAAATTTTTATTTATTTCTGATATTATTATTCCAATCTTCATATCTTTTATAACAGTTAATTTAATTTAATTTATTATTTTGATAAATATATTTTCTCAGATCAAATTTTTACATTTTCATTAATTTTTTTAGTTGGCTATTTTAAACTTTTTGCAATTTATTCTTTTAAGAATTTAAGATTTTTGTCTAGAAAATAACTTTTTCATATGAAACAAATTCCACAGTTGTGACAATCGCTGTTTTGTTCCTTTTTTTTTAAAAACGGCTTCCTTCAGCTTATTTACTTAAGGATATCCACTCAAAAATACACTCAAAATCTTGCAAAAATATAACTTTATTTAGTACAAATTTAGTACAAGGGGACAAGCTCTTATGGATGTTGGTATTTTTAAATTTACTCTATCTGTTTTTTGTAAACATGCAATATTTTATTATTATCTACCAGGCTCTTCAAAACAAAGTTATACACTTAGAAGAGCTTTGTCAAAAGAAGAACATATTTGCTCAGTCTCAAAAGATGATCATTAAGTTCCGTAACGAAACTATAAATAGACTTAAACAGAAAGGACCCAAGATTGTTGATCCAGATGAAAAAGACAAGGAAATTGTAAGTTTATAGAAATTTTTGCTTCTGAGCAATTACTTAAATTTTTATAATTTGATGTGGTATTAAAGCTCTATTCAGTTTGTGAATTTGCTTTTTGAAAGCAAGTAGTAAATTTAATTTGTAAATTCAGTCTTTGAGTTCTGTTGTTGAGTTCTCTTTGTGAATTCAGTTTTTTGTTTTTGAATTCTTTATGTTACTTTAAAGCATCTTAAATCTCAAAATGGATTAATCAAGGCTGGGTATACCAGTTATAAAGGTTGGAGCACAGTGGGGTTTTATTCAAAGACATTTTTGATAATAAAAATCAACAACAGCAATTTTGTTCGGGTTTAACAGTTTAGGTAGAGTCATGGATAATATAGCAATCTAATACAATTGGGCACGTAAGCTAAAATACAAGAATATATCGTCATAAATATATTTTTGTAAAATAATTCAAATGTGTATGTGTACATTAGAAGACCACATTAAAAGAGATCTCAGGAAACATTTTGGCCATTTTTAGCAAAAATGCAAAATGCAGACCAAACAAAACAAAAAAAATTGTTACACTGTATATAACTTTAATAACAAGTCCTTATAACTTGAACAAAAAAATGAATAACCAGAAATAAATAGTAAATAAAAACAATATTTACTGAAAGTTTACTATTAATTTTTATTTGTTTATTATAAATAATTTATTGCATTGTAGGGGTAAGATAAAAGACAAACTAAAATAAAAGTTCAACTCACATTACCACTAGTATAAAAAGGAAGGGGTAAATTATTTAACAAAATCACATTCAAGCCTATTGATCATCTCATCATCATCTCGAGCGACGGCTCGACTCAACTTGATGCACTTCTTCCAACCATCTCGGTTTAGCATCACAGACTTGATTTCATTTGTGTGCTGGAGATCGGTGTCTCTTCTTAGGACGTCAGCCAAAGAGAGTGCCTGTTTCCCTCTTTTTCTCATGCCTCTAAGTGATTCCCATAGTATAAGATGGTGGGCAATTTCTTCATTGTGCCTGACACAATGACCAGCTAGTGACATTCTTCTTTCAGAAATAACCTGTAAGATTTGCGGAAGGTCTGAATAGAGTTCTTTGTTAGTCAGCTTTGATTTCTATGAAATTTTTAGGGCCATTCGGAGCATATGCATATAAGAACCATCCAGTTGTTTTTCAAGTGATTTGGTGACAGTCTAAGTTTCGGAGTTATAAAATGTGGATTCGACTGTAGCTTTGAAAAGACAAATTTTAAATTTTCTGCTTAAGTTAGAGTTCAATATAATCCTTAGCTTGTTGCATGAGGACATTGAAAGAGCTTTCCTTACTTTAAAAGTCGCTTTAAGAATCAGCTATCCATCCGCGAAACAAAGCAACGACTGTAATTGTTTACGTATTTTGAGGAGAATTTTGTACGGTAGCTTTCTCTTGGTTTCTTTGGTTGAAAATTTCGCTAAACGTTGGTGTTAGTGAAAACGACATTTCAAGTACAAATAAAATAGAAGAAAAAACAATAACAAATAAATTTAATAATTGTTACTGTGTAATGGCGCCTTAAAAGTGTCATCAATTATTATTTTTAAATTAGAGTAATCTGTTATCAAAACAAAACAAAGACCGTATTTGTTTACCTATTTTGAGGAGAATCTTGTACAGTAGCTTTCTCTTGGTTTCTTTGATTGACAAATCTGCTACAAATAAAAAGTACAAATAAAAAACACAAAAACAAATAAATTCTTTTACAGTCTGTTTTATAAACTTAATTCAAATTCAAATGACATAAAAATTAATAAAATATTTGGAACATTTACATTGATCAGAAGTTAATTTTTGATTAATAATTTTTTACAACTTACAGGGTAGAATATTACATAGAATAACAACTTCTGTATATGTTTGCAACATATGTTATCGTGTAATAGCACCTTAATAACAGCATATTAAAATAATATAATAATAATACTAATGAAAAGATTTGTTTATTTAAAAAAAAGAATTTTCTAACAATGAAGTTATTGAACCATAAAATTGTTAAACAACTCTTTCAAGAACACAAAGGTTAACTTAAGCTAAATCAATTGAGCGATGAAAAACTTTATTATTATACGTTTTAAAAAAAGAAGAAGAATGCCGTGTAATATTTGTTAACTTTCAACAGGTAATTTAAAACCTTTTTTTTTTTTTATAGAAAGCATTAAAGGAAGAGTTAAAAATTTTGCATTCTACGGTCGAAAATCATCCAGATGTAAAAAGACTTGCTATCGAAAATATTGAGTTACGAGGTGTGATATATTGAATTATTCCAAAAAAATGTTACTTCCTGAATGCTTTAAAGTTAATCAAAATATGTCAAAGGAGTTGTGAAAAAAGAATTTTTAATTTCAACGTATAAATTCTGAAAAGTTGAAATTTTTTATTTCAAAATTCCTTGCTAAAAATAAATTCATTCTGCTTATCGTGGAGCCAAATTTGGGATTTTTTATTCTTTTATATCTTTTTTAACTCTAAAATACTCTTTGTCACTCAATTTCCCTTTTTGAATGTTTAAAACTAGTTCAACGTGTTATAAAATTCACATTTTTCTGAGACTTAACAAAGAAACAATCAAATATTTCCTCATTTAATTCCTCTTTAGCATTCTGTTTAGGAGTGGATTCCAACCTTGCAGGATGTGATTTATTTAAAAAAAAAAAAAAAAAAAAAAAAAATTTATTTTTTATTTTATTTTTTTATTTTTTATAATTGTATATTGAATATGTAGTGAGCTTTTTCTAATTCCTAGATATCATAAAACAAGTAAAAGTTTTTTGACTTATAACTGTTGAAGTGAACAGGGATATTTTATTTTAAGGTTTAAAAAAATAATAATAAAATCAAAGACCAAAAATGTTTGATGTTTTACTTGAATCTGCATTTGCCAGAAATTTTAGAAACAGTTGCATTTTAGAGGTGTGGAAAAATAATTTTACATCCTGTGAGATAAGTTCTTAATTGTGTGAAATAAGTAAGGGAAGATTAAGGGAATTAAGGGAAGATGATTATTTATTTTATTTTTTCAACCATTTTAATTTCTAATCTGTTACCACATCAAAATTAGACCTCTGAGTGTACCTTGTGACACATATTTGATTTAAATTTACACCAAAAGATTAACTGTTATTTTTCTATCGCTTGCTACAGTTACACCTATTTTTAGCTGAAATTAAGCGCCTTAAGTCATCAGACCCAACCAACGGTGACTTTACAAAAAATATGGTGGAAAAACACCGTTACACTCTTAAACTTGAACGTCATCTAAAAGAAATGATGATGTCACAGTCAACCAATCGTACATCATCACAAGAACAGTACGATTCGCTTAGTATTGAACATGAAAAGCTTAAATTTGAACTAACTCAAGTGCAAACAAAACTCGACTCATTGAATGTGGAATTTAAACAATGCCAACTTTCATTGCAAGAAAAAACAAATGAGTTAATTACATTGAACGAAACTTTAAGAAAGACAGAAATGAATTTGAAAGCAGATCTTGCTGCCGTCAGAAAAACCAATAATGAACTTGAAGTAAGTTTTTTCTCTTTTTCTTTTTCATCCGTAACATAAATTTCACATAAATTTGATTATTTACTTATAGATTTTGCCCAAAAACATGTCAGGTCAACAAAATGAGATTTTTCTAGTTTAGTAGATATGAAGTTTTTCTTTTATGTAATTGATATAAATATTTAATTAATATAATATTTTTAATTATTCTGGCAAATTTTCCCTGCCCCAGCCTTGTAGATTTTATTTAATTTTTTTTTTTAAATCATTTTTTTATTTTGCTGCTATTTTTTGCAAAAAAAAAAAAAAAAAAATATATATATATTAGTACTTTGAAAATACTAAAATCTCTTACCAATTACATAAGAGATCTAGAAGCTGAATTAAAATTTAATCGGACAGTATAAGCAGCCTTTACTTCTGGAATGGAGATTTACAGAAAATTTAAATGCCAATCTGTTAATTTTTAAACTTCTTTTTTTTTTTCATTATTTATTTCTATTATTGTTAACTCTTTCAAAATGTAACAAAAGCATTTGTTTACATTAATTTAGACATTAATAAGAGTAAAATTTCTGGATTTATAAGTAAATTTTAGTGTCTGAGAGTCCATTAGTCACTTAAATGTTTGTTTTGTGGAAGATCATGCTTTTAAAACTTTGCAGTATTTTTCTCAATTTCTGTAAGAAACCTTTTACTTATTCATGGCTTCGCGTTATTTGAGCTTGTTTTTGAAACCTGTAAATTTAACGATCTAATGATCATCAAAATTAAATTAATATGGTTCTCGTGATATTTTTAGGTTCTTTCATGAAATTTGATAAAATTTGCGTATTAGTGAATGTGTGATAAGGGATCGTGGTCAAAATGCCACATTACATTGAGTTTTTTTGGATATTTAATTATGTGTTTTAATATTTTTATATATTTTTTTGTGTTCAGCGTGTATTGGAAAGACATCAGTTAAAAACAGCCGTAGAGAGATCTGCTATGAACAGTTTACACATGCAAACTATAAAGGTATGTATTTTGAAATCATAGGTTCTTATCAATGTGATTTATTAAAACCCTTGTATATACTCATAACCTTTTGTGGTAAATAATTTGCACCATACATTACAGTGTTTTCTGATGTGATAGTCCAGTGGAAAATAACTGGTATAAAAAAAAACTTAAATTTTAGTTGTTTTAATTCTAGAGATATTCTTTGTATCTATTCCTTTTGGTGGTTGGGCTGCTGGGATTTTTGGATTTTCCCAGCTAGGATTGAGGAATCACCCACTAAAAAAATGTTGACAACAATTAATCTATATAATTAATCATAGCACTAGTTTTCTGCAATATTTTATAAATGAGCTGAGTGTTTGAAGCTTAGATTTAAAACACCTGTGCTTCATAACTTCCACTTTAATTTTTAATAGAGTTTATCATCACCTTTGAAGTTTGGAACACCTAAGAAAACTTGTAAATCTTCTATTAAATGCAACTCATCTAAAAGAGAAATAAACTTCAATGATAGCAAAAAGTATGTGAATGATCCTGATCGTTTTCTAGAAGATGAAACACCTCCAGAGATCATGCGTGAACAAGATAGTGATGATGAATTTGACCCCTTTTGGAATTTTGGTGATGAAACCCGAGATGAGGAAGTTGAATACATGGAAGCCATTCAGACTGAAATGAAGCATTTACAGGTTTTTTCTGCAATTGGAATTTTTTTTTTTTTTTTTAGCTTTTTATAAACATTTTTTGAATTTTTGGTTCAGGTATCGATTTTGTTAATAGTATACAGGTAGTTCTTGACTTTTGACCTTCACGTTTTTATGCCCTTCACTATAGTATGCCCTAATAATCATATTGTCAGAATTTCCTCTACGTTTCAGTTTTCGTAAAGACTAATTATTCCTTTAAGAAGAATTATGAATTAATAGTGTCAATATAAAGAGAAATTGATGTGTCGTTGAACTCAATACTCAGTTGACGTTAACATAATTCTGCTATTTAGACTGCTGAGTCATCAAAAAAGTTTTATTATCCTAAATCTTGTTTGAAAATTATTTTAATTTTTACTTCAATAAAATGGCAAGTGTTAATAGAATTTTTCTCATAATTTTAGACTTTGTACACAGAATCAATAGAGGCTTTACAAAAAGAGCAGTTGTCAAAAATAATTTTAAATGAAGGCATAACAAAACATGAACACAAGAATAAAGAGCTTGATCAAGTAAGTGTTGTTTTTCAATGCAAATCAAAATTCTCTGTATAGCCAAATTAAAATTAAAAAAATTAAAAAAAAAGGATAATTATACTTATAAAAATTCCACCAATCAGAGTGCTGATATGAAACCTAATCAGAAATCTGATATAATTCAAAAGCCATACTATTTTATTAAAAGGTTAAAATTACTACCACCTTTGAATGAATACTACCTATGAATACCACCTCTGAATGATTACTGCCTATGAATGAATACTACCTATGAATACCACCTCTGAATGAATACTACCTATGAATACCACCTCTGAATGATTACTACCTATGAATACCACCTCTGAATGAATACTACCTATGAATACCACCTATGAATGAATACTACCTATGAATATTACCTCTGAATGAATACCACCTATGAATATAAGAGACTGTTGAAATTCAAGGTTGTCACTTTTTCTTATTTTTTTATGTTTTGGAATTTCTGGATAATCCCACTTTTTTTTATCAATGTTTTCATTTCTTACAAAAGGCTCTCAAGAGTGAACGTACCAGCTGGGCTCAGAAAGAGTATGATTATAAATTGCAGTTAAGTGAAATACGTGATAAATATACAGAGACACAGCAAAGATATACTGGTAATTTTTCTATATTTACACTTTAAATTTAAAATACTAGCTTATTAACATTTTAATTTAAAACGTATTTGTAAATTTTTTAGTTCCAGTGTATTTTATTATATTTGGAGTAGCATAAATGAACTTAGTGATAATATAAAATGTGATAAATTGGAAAATCTACTATTCCATAAGGTCAAGCTATACATTTATGGATTTGTAAGTTATTATTTGCGCTGTCATATTTTTTTCCAATAGATTATTAAAGGAAAATGACGTTTTCAATTAATTAAAAGTGTCACCCTGATCATAATTTTATTTAGCTCCTATCCGATTTTTATAAAGTGATATTCTTAGTAAGTGGATTCTTTTAATAAGTAACAACCAAAATATATATAATATAATTAGCTTCACATTAATCAAGAGTGTGCTCCAAATGCTTGACATCTTGACCCAACAAGCTTGGATAGAGACTTTATAACAGTACAACACTTGGATGTAAAAACATTTCGATCAATAAAATCAGCTACGACTGCTGTCGTGAGTAATATTGTCACTAAAACTTCAAATAGTGTCTTTGAGAAATAATGTGTTATTTCACTTCTGCTCTTTTATTTTTATAATGTTTTTGTTATAAATGGTCAAGTGAATAACATCATATAAAATAAAATAATTTCTAGAAGTTTAAGGTTACTGTGTCTCAATTGAAGGAAAAAAATCTAAATCCATTTTGCAAAAAAAAAAAAAAAAAAATCTTATTTACCTTCTTGGAGAAAGGAATATATTTATAATATTTTTTCCAAACATGCTATATTTGGATTTCCTTAAAGAAAGTTGCTATTTAATATTTTAAAGGCTGATAATCTTGTTTCAAAACAGAAAGTTATTTTCCTAACAAAGTATCTTGATATTGCGCTGCGAATCCCCTTTATAGACTGGATACAGATTCAATGAAAAAAGACGAATCACATCTTTAGACAGGATAATTCATATTATTTCTCCCTGGGCAGTTACAAGACGGGCACATATTAAGTTTAGTTTTAATTTATTCAGAAATGCTCTTAGATGACTGGTCATTATGCTTCAAACATAATTTATGAGTAGAATACTAATTTTTATAGTGTGATAAATGTCAAAAATCAAAACATATTTTGAGTTAAAAAAAAAAGAAAAAAGTATGACAACTAATCAGAAAGGAAATGTGATCAAAGCAAAGGTTTGGCGAAGCGTGAGTGAAATGGCACCTGTATGTCTGTAAAACATTGAGTGTTTCGTTGTGTATTGACAACTACTTTGAGATCTACCACACTTACAGACATTATGCTGAAAAATATATGGAGATGTTTTTGAAATAGCAATAGACTGTTATATTTTTATAATTTACCTAGTTTTTTTCATTGACTTAAAAACTGTTGAAAGATCTAAAACGTATGAAATATTTCTTCAAAAACATTACCCATGTCTGACAAACTTTATCATTTATTTTAATTTCTCATTACTTAAGTGAAAAAGAGAAGGGTAGAATAATTATAACCTTAAAATGTAAAGTTTTCCTTAAAAAAAAAAAATAATAGTCTCAAAAGTGCTTCGTCTGATGCTACTGTATTTGGAAAAACCAATCTGCACCACAAGGGTTAAGGGCTTATTTGTGGCTGTTATTATGTAAATAATGATTGGTTCATTAAATTTCCTTTTTTTTTTTTTTTAAGTCTTGGCTAGCGAGGTTGATGATTTAAGAGGCAATCTTTGTTCCGCACAAAGAGAAGTCATTAATTTAAAGAGTGAAAAAAAGGAAGAAGCAATGGAAGCAAGTAGAAAATATGCTGGCTTTGAAAGCAAAGTAAGCATTGATTTACTTTTTTTGCATCTCTGTACCGTATCGTAAGGTGAATTCTATAAATTTACCCTTGCTTATCTTTTGACCAACGGTGTGACTGTTTTGTGGCAATTAATTTCTAGTTGTTTGGAAATGTTTATTTAAGGTAAGCGTTCCAAAAAGTATTTAAGAATTAATTTGTATTTTTTTATTGTTCCAAAAAAAGTATTTAAGAATTAATTTGTATTTTTTTATTGATTTAGAATCACATTTCTAAATGATTGTTAAATTTTTATTTAATTTAATTAATTAATTTTTTTTTTTTGAAATAATAAATAAACAAAAAATGTATTAAATTTGGGTTAGCTTTAATATAACATATTTTAAAATGAAAATAAATTCTACATTTTCAACATGATTTAAGGCCGCCTCTATTTGATGCTTGGTTCATGGTCACTTCAACTCTCACTATATAAGCATGCGGTGATTATTAATTATTGATTCTTTTTTCTAAACTATGTTTTTCAAAAAAAAAACAATTCATAAGTTTCAAGATCTGAGATCTGCGAGCTAGCAAAAATTTTATGGATGAAGGGACTATTTAGTCCTCTCATTTTGGCGCATGTTTTTGCATACCTGCTAGCCGGCACATACGCCAAACTGGTTCTACGTATGTTTTTTTTTGCGTACGCAAGATTTTTTTACCTTCTTGCTACAAAAAAAATCTATTATTTATAATAATTTGAATTAAATAATATTACAATTATTAAATAAATTTAAAGTTTTAATATATATTACATGTTTAAACAAAATAATATTTTTCCCTCGTCTTTTCTTTTTTTACAACGCATATTTTTATATATAATGAAGTTTATTCATTTGTAGCTTACAGTCCACCTCGTTTTCTTGGAAGAGTTGTGTAATAATTTTATGGTTTTAAGTTTTTCAGAGATCATTTTAATATTTAATATTTTATAAAGAATTAAGTTTTATATAAAGAATTGATACAATCCTAATTCTTTTAAGTATATGCAACTTATTTTTTTTAAATTTTCACAAACAATTTGGAAATATCAATTATGCTTAACAAAAATTCATCCAACAAAATAATCTTATTTAATAAACTTACTAAGCAACGTTTTCTTGTTTGATTTTTATCTTAGTAATAATGTGGTGTAAGGACCACTTCTTCTACACTTCTGCACTAAACAAGTCATACTTTTGAGAATTGAGAAATAATTTTAAAAATAAGTATAGGCGATAGAAAGAAAAAGAATAGAACTACAATTAAAATTTAAAATAAACCTTTGTACGAGAGCTAATTATTCAATGATATTAAAATTATTAAGTATATTTACTATATAAGTTTAACAAAATAATATTTAAGAAATTTTCCAGCTTAAAACCTACTTAAAAGATCAACTGAAATATAAAATTTTATAAATATGAAAATGTGGTTAAAGTTGATGTTTTTACTTTTTTAGTAGTAAAAAAAATATCTCAATCAGCATATTTTGAAGACATATTTCCATTTTTATCCTCAAGTTTTATTATAATAATTAAATCTCATTCCTATCTTAATAACTTCAGCCATATTAATATTTAAATGAAGATGGAATGTGTCGAGGGTATAATTCTTTGAATAATTTCACTCCATGTCTTGTTTAAACTGACTCTTTATAGCACGATTTTTTTATAAATATAATAAATATATATTATAATATTTTTATAAATATTTTACCTTTTTCTTTAATATTAATGCAAAAAATTTAAAAAGACCATATTTAATATTTTTTTTATTTATATTTTTTAAGATCTCAAATATCACTCATCAATTTATAAATTGCTAACTATAAATACAATAAGATTTGTTTGTTCTTTTTATAGAATATTTTTTTCAAATATATACGTCATCATAAATTATAGCATATCTTTTTACAATAAAACATCAAAAATCATCATCTGAAAAAGAAAGCATAGTTTACTTGTACTACATGTAAATTCTATGTAAATTTTATTGTGTTTTCAGCTGATATTTACATGTAAAAATATTTGAAAAATATAAAGCACCTTTCTTTCTTTGTGCACACCACTCAAACACTGAAACAAGAACTACTAAAACAAACTAAATAATTCAATATTGAATATTAGTTTTTTCATTGATGTAATGTTATGTGATTCAGATAACAATATATTTATTAGAAAAATGTACGCCAGATAAAAAATGATGTATGCCTGTCACATATTACGTCTACGTGAAAACGTACGCGAAACACTATAAAGTTGTATCGCGTACGCAATTTTTTACGTAGACGACATTTTTCTAAAATGAGAGGATTGACTATTAATTGTTTCATAACGTGTCGTGTTCATAACAAGGTACGGCATTTAAAAACAACAAGTGCTTTGTTGTTAAACCTTTTATTTTTAACAACATAAATTTAAAAATATTTCTGTTTTGTTTTCACGATTTCAAACCAACAAAAGAAATTTACACAATATGGAATTTTGTCAATAACCGTTTTATTTATTTTTACAACTCACCTTTACGTTGATTTTAAATTAGACATTTAAACTTCTTATACGCTTCTGTGCAATAATAAATAAAGCCATATATTTGTATAAATTTATATAAAAAATTAATAACATAATAATACATAGTTTAAAACTATTTTTTATTATAATTGTTTAATAATATGCTTTGAATTTGTTTTGAAATCGAGGCTTCTACAAGTTATATACGAAAACGAACACAACCTATGAAAGAAACAAATTGATTTTTTTTTTTTTTTTTTTTTTCATATTTAGCTTATCATATTTTTATTAAAATGATGGAATAATGTGATTTATTGGACTCAACTTTTTTTGAACTTATATTTAAAGATATTTTAATAATGAAAAATTGAAAATGGAAATAATCAACTGAAATGCGGTAATTATTTTTTTGAAAACAAAATGTGTGCGGGCGACCATGAACTAAACATTAAATAGAGGCGAACTAATGATAAAAGCTTGAATATTCTTGTCAGTGTTTTTTATTTTCACACTACGAGAAATGTAATAATGTCCAATTTTATGGCCTTTTAATAATTCTGATAACATTTTTTATTTCAGTTTTTAAAGCTTGAAATCGATTTCTTAAATCTTCGGACAGAAATGGATGACACTGTTGAAGATAACAACAACTTAAAGGTATGCATTTTTTTTTTTTTTACAGAATTTATTTTCTAAAGGTTGATATTCACTGATTGGATATTTTGCATATTTTTAAATCTTGTGGTTATTTATGTCCATCATTGGAATTTTGGCACTCAACCATAAAAGTAAGAATCAATATTTAATAATTTTTTCTGGAAAAATTAATGATTTTGAAATTATTTTTCAAATTGTGTGCTCGCTTTCTTTAGACAGGTTTCGAAGAATGCAAAGAAGAATTGGAGTTCTCACGCCATAAAAATATTGAATTGGAACAGACAATTATTGAATATCGTAACAAATTAAAGGATGAAGAGGAAAAATTAAAGGTATTTTGATAGCTAAACTGTCAGGTTTTCTTCTTATTTGTTTTGCTCTCTATTTATGAAATTTTTATTACGATTACTTTGATATATGGACTCAAGCAGTGTCTACTTAACAATTCCACAAAATGTGGCTTCCAGTTATAGTCTATTGTCTTTCTTATAATGACTGTAAAACCTGGCGTAAAAAAATATTACATGCTGCTAAAGGCAGTAAAAAAGCAGGACCAACAATAAATATGCAATTTCAGAAAAATATTTTCTTTTTAATTTCTTTAATTATCAATGAATCTTTATAAAGAGAGAAAGTTTCCCATTGAAAACATGCATAGATAAACACATGCTGTAATTTTATAGTTATTTGACTTTTAAAATATTAAAGTTATTTATGAATTATATATAGTTATATATTAAGTTATTTATGAATTGTAAAGTGAATTTAATTTGTTAGAAATTGTTTTTAACAGACTACCACAGAGAAGCTTAATAATGAGTTGGAAATGAAGATTAAACTTACCCAGGAAGATAAACAGGAAGTAAGTATTTATTAGAAAACTTTTTTTCGTTTTTTTATATTCATCAAATTTGATCAAAGCAGCTCGACACTCGACCAAAGGTTTCCTTTGCTAATATGTAAGCACAATAAGTAAAACTCTCCGTGCAAGTCACTTATTTTGGAATTTTTGACAAATTTTTGTTTAGCTAAAATGTAAATGAAGTAAGGTTGCAGAGAATAATAAATTTTGAGTAATTAAAGAAATTTAAAATGATAGCTTGATTTGCTCCAATTAATATGCGTAGCAATTTAGTCAAACTTAGTTTAAGCGAATTTTTCTATTGCAGTATAGTCGGGGTTTATTTTGATATGCCCTAGTAATTTAGTCTACTCTTCTATTTTAGTTTTTCTATATTAAGCCTTAAAATAATAACGTAACATTTAAACTTAACTAGTGTTTATAGTTAATGTGACTTCTAAATGAACTGTTCTTTGAAGTACATAGAAAAGAGTAAAAAATAGAAAACCATGTGTCTAAAGGTATAATTTTTCCTTGAAAATTGACATTTATTATACAGAAGTTTGTCTTATAATCTTTTGAAATTGTGGGAAATAAACATCGTGAAACAATTCATACTTATTGTTATATAAAATTATGACAACATTCTTAAACTATTTGTCTAATCGTCAAATTTTTTACTGAATAGTACTACTATTTTTAGAATTCTTTTGTTAGCATTTTCTAGAAGGTTATTGTAAAAGGT
>JAUZNK010031645.1:0-18717 GCA_035046665.1 Euphysa ruthae
GAGAATTGAAGTTAGTGAAAGGTATTTTTATCATTTGTGTGGTTGCGAATAGTACAACTGATCTGTTCACAAATTAGATCAAAATCATATGCTTGTTATTTTTCAAATTTGTGCTTACTTACTTACTTACCTACTTACTTGCTTACCTACTTACTTACTTACTTACTCACTCACTCACTCACTCACTCACTCACTCACTCACTCAGTTGCTACTTGTTATTAGTAGAAATTACACTATTTTTTTTGAATATCAAACAACAAATGCTATTTTAAATTCTTGATTATTTTTGAGTTTCTATCTAACTGATCTAGTGTGTGTTCTTGTTTCCTCTCGGCAAAATGATATGTTTATCACCATTTGCCGACTACACCATTATTTTGAGATTTGGTTCAGGTACCCATTTGGCCGATAAAATTAATTGGAGTACTGGTTTTGCTGAAAGAATATATTTAAGGTAAAAAAATTTTGGAAAGCAGTTTACAGAAATTCTTTATATCTAAAGCATACATCCTAGCTATTTAGATTTTGATGCATTTCATGGGAAGTACCTCTTCAAATACTTTTATTTCCATAGAATATCAAACTGCTTAGAGAAGTTGTGTAAAGAAGTAAAGATAGATTACCAAAGAGCAATGAACAAAATGATCTTTGAAAAAGTTGTTAAAAAGGATCCAAAAAAGTTTCCATTTGTTATCATCGAAGAAAATATGGGAGAAAAAGTGGTTGCTAATGGTGAGTATATTGGTTCTATTGTTTTTGCATGTTTAGAGAAATAACCTTACCATTATATTGCAATCTTACTGACCTCACATTTTTATATATATGAAAGATGTTTGTCTAAAATAGTGTATATTTAGTGGAGCCAGTTTGGTCTTTTAAATTGACTCCATTTGTATGGTGACTTTTCTTGAAAAACAAGTATTTTTAACAGGTAATCTTGTGGATCAAAATTCTCTTCTTAGTTCCTTAACTATAAAAATGAAAGATAAAAGCAGTAATTAACACTTATCAAAAAAAGAAGAATTTTGTTTTTAGACCTAATATTTTGGCACAGTTAATTTTTTTTGAAAATCTAAAACTGCAAATTATTCTAATAATTTTTTGAGGTTATGATTGTTTTGAGATATTTATATTTTTGAGTTTTTACTGCCAGAATTTCAGGGAAATTATCTGTTATTGTTTTACATGTTAGGTTACTCTGTTTTGTACTGTGATGTTATTTAAGTGCTGAACTGAAGTTTTAAAAATTGCTTTTAAAATTTTCAGCCAAAGTTTTGCACGAAGTTGTAGCATATAGCATAATCTAAATGTTTAGCAGTGATTTAAAAAAGAAAAATAGGAAAAGAAAAGTTTCAAGTACTGGGTTTGAAAATGGTCAGTTTTAGGCCTTCAAACAGTATTTTTTAGATTTTTTTCAGAATTTTGCTAATTGCTGATATTTTATTCCTTAATTTTGAAAAAAGTTAGCACCCAATTTAGTTAACTATTTAAAACTGCTGTTTTTCAAGATTTTCCTTAAGTATCCTCTTTTTTTCATTGAAAATGAAATTTTTGATACTAGATCCCAATGCAGAATTTTTTTTCATTGAAAATTTTATTTTTTGATTTTTCCCAAAAAGTATGCTTCACTGAAATTTTTTTTGGTGTTTTTTCATGTCAGCATTGTAAACATTTATTGGGCAATGGGACTTGATCCATTATGAATTAATTTTAGATTAAGATTTCGGGAATTAGCCGCTTGTTCTGTTGAAATAATATTTGATTGTTGATTGCATTAAAAAATTTATTGGGCACAAGACATAAAAAGAGATAAAGTTTTATTTGAAATAATTTTTTATCTGAGAGCATTTTCAGGAGACACCACTCCATTTTAACTACTAAGTTCTCATTTTATTTGTATTTAGTTTTTATTAGTCTTTTTTTAATAAAATGTTAAATTTTGGCTTTTTAATATGTTTGATGGCATGATTCATAGCCATAGCCCTAATTTCAGAAAATTATAATGTGTTTTGGTAAAATCATTGCACCCCTTTTTTTCTTGTATCTTTTTAATCATAAATTTGTTCACATTTTATAAGAAGTTTGTGACAAAATAAATATATATTTGGTCTTTAGAAATTATTAAAATCGGTTGTAATATATAGTTATATATAGCTATCATTTCTTTAAAGGATGAGATTTTTTTGTTTATTTGAAATATAACTTACATCTTGTTATAATGGGAAGTTTCTTATCTTTTTACTTTGACCTGCTAGGTGCAGCAATCAGCATTAATATTAATTATGCCCACAATTTTTTAGCTTTTTAATATAAAATTAATTAATTTCTTACCACCAGAAAATTTGAAATCATTCTATAATTTTGCTGGGGATTTTTGTTGATGAGAAATAAAGCCATTTTTTTACGAAACATAAATTAAACTATATTACTATAATTTTGTGTTAATTTTAAAAATGAAAAATCCATTCTTCCATAATATAGTCAAAAAATTTTTTTTTTGATAACTATATTGAAATAAAGAGACTATAAAACCCTTTGGGATGTTCCATCTTCCTAACAAAAGTTTAAAAAACTTTACTCTAAGATAATGTTTTACTCGTCTAAGTTTTAAGGTAATGTTTCTCAGTAGGAAATTTTTAAAAGTTGTATCACAGAATAAAATTTCTCTACCTAATAATAAAATTTTTGGCTAAATGAATTTTCAGTTTCAAAACAGAAACTCTTGAGAAACTAATATTGTATTGGCATTTACGAGTTAAAACATAGGGGTTGAAACATGTTTGTTGAAAAATAAATTCTACTATCAATGCACCTAATATTTGCAAACTTGATAATAAATCTTTCTTGCAGATGCCACAGGAGGATCCACCTTTTTCTCTAATTTTCCCTATGTTAAAGTCATTCGCCAACACTTCTGTTTTACCAAGTTTTACCCATAAACTTTTTGACTTTAAAGCTGACTTCCATGATTCTAGCTTAGCTGCTAATTATGTAAGTGTTTCAATAGTTGATTCTAAATCATCTACTTTCAGAAAATCTTTTGGAAAACCTGATCTAATCTCCCTTGAGCAAATCTTTAAAGTTAAGAGAAATAGTAAGGGACTTCTTGAATCAGGAACTCTTCACTGAATATATTGTTAATCCTAACTCATATTTTTAACTTTATCTCCAGCCTTATTCTCTTCAACGAAAATTGCTACGCTGTTAAAAGATTCACTTAGCAAATTTTCCAGGTTGCTTTTTTATCTTGTCACTGACCACCGAAATCTCAGCATCATTTCTAATAAAATGTTCACTCACGATATCTATTGCCTTTCCCTATAGATTAACTAAAATTCTGGTGATCTCTATTCTGAAAATCTTTTCCTCTTTGGCTTCTATTTATCTCTTTTAGCATTTTTTCTTTTCTACAAAATCGTTATCTCTTCAACTGCACCAACTACAACACGACTCATCACCATATCTTCTGGTAGACCTTTAGTCATGTTAAAGTAGTTATTTGTATCGTCTAAAAGAGAGTTTTTTTATATAACTAACCCATAATCTACTAAAGAAAATTACAAGTTTTTCTAAACTTTTTCTGTAGGATTTCCTCGAAACAATTACATTATCTAATCCCCATATTTTTCTCAGGTGCAAACTTTTTCCTTGTAATTTTCACTTTCTTTATTTTGATGTCTCATGAAACTGGCTTATGCTCAGTTATAAATTTTTCACTTATTATAACCTTTACATCATATAAAAACTTTCTTTGATCTCTGAATAATAGTCTGATCAGCTCCACATCTCAAGTTAACCCTACTGTGCGCAACATCTTCACTTTCAATAGTTTTAGTCTCGTTAACGCCATTATGAAATCTATTCTTGTTTGTTATTAAAAGTAAGAAAAATAATTTTAACCTGAATAAAGCATTTGTAGTAAATCAGCTTCTCCACCTTTCATTTACCTTTGAGACAGCCATTGTGGAGATTAAAATAGCAGGTTCTTTCATAAATCTTGAAACTCATTATTTTGTCATAGAATGTAGATAGGAACTATACAAAAAACATCTCAATGTGGTGCATAGTGACATGACATGACCAAAAAATGTGTGGCAACCAAAAAATAAAATTCAGCTTTTTGGCCAGAAAAAAGTAAATACTTCAACCAAAATTTTTTTAACATGATAAAACCCTATGAAATATGTTTATGAACTATATTGCAGTAGCATTTATAAAAGTGAAGGATTATTTTTAAAAAGTTCTTTCAAAAGGGTGGTTTTTTTAACATGCTCAAAAGTTCAAAATTTGGACGCTTAACGAATGTTAAACTATTAATATATATAACAACATAACATTGTTTTGATGTATACACTTTATAGTCAAGCTTGGTATGGTAGGCTTCAAAACACTTGTCAGGGTGTAGCCCAGGCGCCAATAGACAATGGAGACAGAGGTAAAAAGTTTTCAAAATGCAGCCTTTGTCTGAACATAGCTCTCTGGCATAACATACACGACATTTTTTCCTTGGCCTTTTATCTTTTTGCACCTAAAAGCCTTACACTTTTTCTAGAGCAACATCAACTATCTTTTTGCAGTAATTCTTCCTGTTTGTTCGAGTAGTTTCACAAAGATGTGTTCCATTGGCCAACATGTTTTCTGCTAAGCTGAGCTATTGTAATAGTTGTTCGTAAAAAGAATCTGCCCCTTATTTAAATAACGTTCCATGAGTGAGGCAGGTATCCTCCCTGTACTAGGCATTTCCGTCATCATAGAACTTGCCTTTGCTGCAATACGCTAAGAAATCTAATGTAACCCTGCCAGAGGTTGTTAGTTCATATAGTTTTATTCCAAGACATGCTCTCTTAGTACGAATATATTGCTTGAACATAAGTCTTCCCTCAATTAAAACAATTAATTCATCATATTGGTGAAAATACTTTACTACACTTTTTTCTAATGAATTCTATGAAAGGATCGACTTTATGCAAGCGATCTCAGTTATAATCATTTTTATCATAATTTTGATCATTGTTATCATTGAATTGTAGAAATTTAAAGATTAATTGTAAGCGAGTAAGAGACATTACTTTTGAAAATACTGGAGTTCAAAATATTTCATCAAGAGACCATTGCATGCAAACGCTACATTTGTAGATGATTCCCACACAAGAACAATGGACTTGTTCATATCTTACACTGTCACTACCTCCCATTCAACTACATACATATTGTTTGCTTGTTCTGGATTTTTTTCCATGTACTGCGCTGTTTATCGATTTTTTTTCATCAACAATGAGTTTATATATATCATCGGTCATGTATAAATTTAAAAAATCTATAAGCTCACTAGCTAAATGACTGGATTTTGTTGATTTTGATGGCTGGGGTGGTTCTGTTGGTGGCTGTGCTAGATCAATTGCTGGCTTCTGAGGGCCAGCATTATATATATAAATTCAAAAAATTCACAAAACATTTATGTTATATGGTAGGTGTGCTGGATAAATTGCTGGCTGCTGTTCCTCAGCAGCCAACAATTTATCCAGCAGACCCTAGGAACTGAAAGAGTTAGATCTATTTAAACTAGTGTTTGTAAACTGATAACTTTGGATGTTTTCTAATGATAAAATTTCTTAAAGTTCCAAATAAATTGAACATGAGATATCTAGAAATCTAGAAAATTTTTATTGTTTATTAATGATTAACAATAATCCCTATAAGAAACAAGCGATTTATGTCATTAAAAATGTTTTATAGCCACTTTTTGTCTTATTAGCATTTTACTATGATTTACTTGCCTACCATCATGTCTAATGCGTGCCAAATAATCCTATTTGTAATGGGTTTATAATTTTAACCTATAAATTATCATTGACACACATCATAAAATTGCTTATTTCACCTCACTTAATTTTTTTAAATTTGATCAATTGAAGCAGCTGTCATATTTGCTTTTTAGCAGTTTAGCATAAACTGGTTGAACTTAATTTCCTGCTTGTCAGATTTAAACAGTTAAAGTAGGATCTTGAAATGTATTTAGATTTTGAAATTTTATTTCAGGGTTTTTTCAGGATGTTCCTCGCTACGACTTTGATAAGAAGTTTAAAAATTTTGCATTAAAATCTGTTTTAACTAAACCAGCAGTGATTGAAGCTGTTTCAAAAGTGAAGTTTGAGTGCAATAAAGTACTTTCAATGTCTTTGTTCCATATACCAATAACAAAATGTATGAGGTTCGAAGAATTCGAACAAACGCAAAGCCAAGCAACATCACAAGTAAATTGTTTTTATTGTTTCACAGTAAGAAATTTAAGTTACTCAGAGCCTTTAAAAATTAGAATTAGAAATTAAATTTCTGAAAAATTTTTAGGAAATCTCTTTCAATTTTCTAATTCAGAAAAGGAACCTTTGTACATCTATCAGCATGTTTGTCTATCAGGTTCATTTCTTGAATACATTGATTTGGATTTTTAAATTTTCCATGAGATTTCGACCATCCTTTAAAGCATTTTTATGATCAAGCATATAATTTTTCATTCCTGATTTTTCAGGCCAAGAATTTACATTATTATTTTTTTCCAGGCTAGAGAATAATTATAGTTGGGTAGAAAGGTAAAAAAATATCGTTTATTTTACAATTCATCTATTACAACATTGATCAGAACAGTTCACCATGCCTGTTGACTATTGACATGATACTGTTTTATTGGTACCCCTAAAGGTAATAGTAAAATTTTTTTTATAACATTTTATTTTTTAAATTAGTTTGCTAACTGATGCAAATGATTGTTATTGAAAAATTTATTAACTCTCTAATCTTCATTAGTTCTATTAGTTCTCTAGTTACTGTAATTTTTAAGTTTCTTACATTTTGTAACTATAGGAAATTTAATAATAACAAGAATAATCTTTCGGATTTTGCTCAAGGCAAACTTTAAAAGGTGTTATTTTATCTTTTAGATATTTAATACTTATTTTAATAGAACTTTTTCATAGGTTGAGCTTTACTTAAAAGATGGTTGGTTATCGACTTTACAAAGTGCTGTACGCACAAGCATTCGAGATATTGGAAAGGGTTGGTTTAACCTTGAAGAATCTTGCTGGGAAATTTATAAAATGTCAAAATTATCAAAGCTTATGGAACTGATAAAGTTTTCAATGCAGGTATGTTAAATAATTTGGACAAGTTCAGTTTTGGGCCATGGAGAGGTTATAAGTTTTTAAAAATTGATGTGAAACAGGGTAACTTGATCATTAGTCTGTGCAATGTTTTCAAAGGGATGAGGCAAGTGTTAAAATATCATGTTAAAACATTAGTTAGAAATATTGAGATACCTAAATAAGGAAATTTAAATTGCATTTTTTTTTTTTAATTATATGAAGGGTTTTGCTCTTTAAAGTATAAGAAACAAGAAAGGGGAAGAGGTCTATTCAAAATATATTCGGGTGGGCATTAAATTTCAAAAGGGGGTTCTCCAAGCATGGTAAAAAGCATGGGTGATTTTTGTTTTCTGAATTTACCTTTTAAAGTTTATATTTACGTATGTAGATTGAGAGGTTATTCTTTCCTTTTTTATTTTTTCTTTGTTTCAAAAGACCTACAATTAACCATATTTTTCATACAAAGTCAAAAATAATAAAATGAAAACAGTATAATGAAATAAATATTAAAAACACTGGAATCCTGAATTATCTTGATATTCATGAAATATGATCAAAGTTTATTCGAAGTATTGAAAGTAAAAATTTTCTATGTGATAAACTCTGGTTTTCTGAGATTGTTGCATACTTCTTTGGTGAGTTTATTGCTTACTTCTAATGCTTTTTGAAGCCTGCCTATTCTATACTTACATTTTGACTTATAATCAGCCCTAAGATAGAATTTTAATTTTTTTGTTTAATCTAAGACAAAAACAATATGTTTATAGTAATTTTATGATTTGTGAGGTATAGATATAAATTTATTGCATCATACTTTACGCGATTGGTTTAATAAAAATGAATATGTTTTTTTGGAATTATGGTGGAAGCTGCTTCAAATAATTTAAATAGTTTCAGTAATGTTTTTCATATACCTTTATGCATGATATCTACTCACTGCGTGACATTGATAACTTGATTAATATATATATAGATAAATGGTGAAATAAAAGAATAATTACTGCAGGTACTGTATCTTGTGTTCAAGAAATAATTTTTGAATTTGGAAGCAGAATTTTTGATCAAGAGAAGCCAATTAAAAAATTAGCCAAACCTTTTAGTTAAATAAAATCAAAATTTTATTTGAAAAACCAATTGAGAAATGGTGATGGTAACAGTGCAGTAGGATAAACTGTATTGGGATCCATAGTGTTTAGTGGGATGCTAACATAGATGAGGACAAAAATCTAGTCTTTAAAGATTATTTTAATATTGTTCATGTTATTCACCATGATCGTTTTCTTTTTTCTGACTCACTCATACTCAAACTGTTTTTCCGACACTTTCTTTCCTCTTTGTATGAAAGTATCTAACCAATTAGGTTACTGTTTCAATTTTGAAAAATACTTTTCTGAAATTGTGCTGTCTTTTATTATACCCTTTTTGTTCTATATATTTTTTCCATGAGGGCTTAAGCTCTCTATATTGATTTACATGTTAATTTTAGTCATTTAAAGAATTAAAAATTCCTTAGCAGCTTCCTTAATACTATTAATCCGAATATACCGAAATACGCCAAAATAACACTGAAATATGCAGTAATACACTGAACTAACGCCAAAATATGCTAGATTTTGACTGGATCGAAAATATGGAGAAAGGGATTAGCAGGAGTTTTTCATAATTGTGTGGACAGTAATGGACAACGATTTTCTCATTTGCATTGTGAACTGTAGAGTAAAGTTATATTTTGCAGTTTAGAGGATACATACCACATTTTGGTGAGATTGTAAAATCTGCAACTGATATGATTAAGTTTATTGAACGAGTGAATAGCTTGGATGAAAAAAAATTATAAAAACAAATTTTTGGTTTTAAGTGACATAGTCAGCAGCTATTTACCAGTAAGCTTTTTTCTGAAGTAATGAGTAAAGCATGCTGCATTAGCACTTTTTATATTTCTTTCATACTTGCTTTGTTTGAGTAGAAACAAAATAAAAATATTATAGGTAATTTTTATGCTATTATTATCCGTCTAATCAATATTTCTAAGCGCCTATGTAATAATAGTTAAATTTATCACCTTAAGTAGAAGTTTTGCTTTTTAATTTTTCTAAAGCCACTAAAGAATACTCTTATAATTTCGCATGCTTCGATCTTAAGGTATAATTTGTCACACATTTCCATGTGTTGAAAATTGTTTTCGTAGGGCATAGACCCTGAAATTAGATTTGGAAATCACATATCTTTTTAATTTACCTAAATATGAGCTGAAAACTAATTTTAAGGGCATTCATAAATTTTTTTTTAGAGATCAAAACAAATTAATAAATTCATACCCATGAGATTTTGTTCAAACTAGTTTTAGGTGTAAAGGTCTTAGTTTCTTCAAACATATTATAGGTATAATTAAGAGATAAAACATTGATAACAAATCGATCATCGACTCCAAACCTCGCCTTGTCTCTCACAAAATTAAAGAAGCTATCTACTCCGTCAAAGAACTTAATCATATAAATCGAATTTCATATATTCTTCCCGATATCTGGTTACTCACGATATAAACATTCCTCGTCAGTCCACACTTTCCTTGATGGTCCGCATTATTACTACGTCACTAATAAACACTTGATTTCGAGCCTACTTTATCCGTATATAAACCTTAAATTTTAATTGTAACTAGCCTGATAATAGGAGGAGCATGACTCCTGAAACGTCGCTCAATAAATTTATAACTCATGACATGAGTTTTATCTCTTAATTATTAATGCCTGAGTTGACAAACACAAATATTTTTAAAAATATTATAGGTATGGTTATCTGTTGGAAAATCAATCAAAATTGTACATTGTTCACAAGGAATCATCCCCTTCTAATTTGCAATTTTTCTAACCAAAAAATTCACCTTAAAATTTTTTTTATTGGTAAAAATTGCAGGAACCTGGGCCTAAAAATATGAGAATAGAGATAATCATATCTTTCCAATTATTTGTATTCTCCTTTTCTCTATACCTTAAAAATACTATTTTGCACTTACAGTCTATTTCTCACTACCACTTGTTTGTATTGTTTGATATTTGGTAAATTGTCAGTAATTATTTTGTCCATTCTTTTTTTATAGGATGCACTTCGCTACCTTGTTCAAGATTCTCTACAAGACTTTACTAATTTCCTCATAGATGGCTGTTTCTCAGTTATGGATTTAAAAGTAAACATGACATGGCCATGCGATATTTCAAAAAGCCCATATCAGTAAGTTTTTTTTTTACAAAGATTAGTTTTATTTTTTGAAATCTATTTTTTACATTATTATATACAATGACAATAGACCAGTTTCTTATCTAACAATACAAAAATTCTAATTTGGAAAAAAGAAAAGGTGATCAATGGAGAAAATACAGCAACGTATATTCCTGATTTATATTTATCATTTAGAACAAAGAAGAATCCGATTTTTCTGGTGGATTTGATGTTTGAAAATGAAACTTTTGTTTACTCTACAAGTCCAGAAAAACTCCAAAACAATATCATTAATTTGTTCAATAAAGCTCTAAGTAGCATCAAAAAGATTCCACAGCTGGAGAAATTTGTGATGCAGAATTTATTCTGGAGTGGAACCCCTTTACTGGAGACTGCCGGTGATGGTGAACCAATGATAAAAAGTTTACGTGATAAATTGCTTTATGCCCTAAAGCAGGCTACAATACCTTTACTTGCGTATGCCAAAGAATACAGGAAATATGCTGTACTAGCCAACTTAGATGTTAATGAGTACATTAAGTAAGTTTTTTTTTTTATTTCTTGTTTTTTTTACGGCCCTTATTGTTTCTTTAGACGTTATAAAGCAATTCTTAAATCCACTCGTTTCTTTATGTCATACACTTCTCTAGGAAAATGTTCTATCAATGCATTGGAAAATAGGCAATGTGATCATGAAAAAAAAAAATTTAATTTTTTGTTTTTCGAAATAAATTTACTTTTCCTATTATACCTTCTTTACCTTTATGTTAATCTTAATTTTTATTTATGTTAAATTTCATTTTCTCAAGACATAATTCAGCCTATATGCCCACTTATCAAAAACCTTGGTTTTCTAGCAAACTTTCAGCCGAATTAAAACATTGAGTCTATAATTTTTTTGTAAACTTCATAAGGTAGTAGCTAGCTATGTAAGATACCATTTGAAACATATACTCACTTGCTGAAACTGCTTTAAAATTTTTGCGGTAGATAAAATAGCCTTTAGCTTCATTTTTTTCTTCTTTTGGTTTTAAATATTATTGAAGTTCAGAATATACGAATCAATTTGCTGCTTTGCTTGTTCTCAAATACTTTGAATGTGGACCATAACAATTTTTTTTATAAAATTATATATATATATTATGATTTTAATCTTACAGCAAGGACACATTTATTTTGCCATTAACAATATTTATAGTTTATTAAGTTTTAATAATCATGAACAATTTTAACTATGCTAAATACTAGTAATTTAATAAGTTTAAGCTATAGATCCCCTGTCGCCACAATGAATTTTTACTATATAAACTATTTTAGACTGTAATAAATATGCTCATGTGACATGCTAATAATTATATAATTATATAAATATAGTCGTCCATGGTCATATGCATCACTGCATTTTTCTTCAAGCTTTGTCTATGCTTCTAACTTCTTAAATTCTAAAACGGAAATTAAGGCGTCTTTATTTAGAGTCGATTCATATGGCCAGGTATGGTTGCCTCAATAATATCTTTTAGAAATGATGTCAAAAAATTCTTAACTGAAAGTTTTACTTCAATTTTTGAAATATTTCCATAAAGCTGTATTTTGAATTAAGAATCAAATTTTGATAAGTTCATACATATCGTACATTCATGCATACATTTATTTTGAGGTAACATAAGCTTGCTTGCTCAAATTAAGATTTAGGGAAATATTTTAGCACTTGTTTTAAATCACTTGTTAGGCAAAATTTATTGATAAATGATTGATTTTATTTCATGCTTTATAATTGCTTATCAATTTTATCTTCTTTTTAAGGCACAAAATCTATATGGCAGAATTGATTTTCGATATCTTATATATTTAGTAATTTTATTAAAGAAGATTACTCTACCACTGAAGTTAAAAAAGAAATCGAAATGCATCTAATCGAGAAAACTAAGATTGAAAATGATATACCACAAAGTGTGACAATAGGTCCATTCTGTGTAAACACTGAGACAATCCGCCAATTCTTATCAAAGAAGCGAAAAAAATTAGCAAGTTCAGTGTTGGAGTTGCTTGCAAAGAAATTACGAAGCCAAGCAGATGAAGTCTGCAATGAGTTTAAAATTGTTTCAAGAAAACTTTTTGAAAAGCCTAACAGTGTTGAAGAACTGGCCGAGCTTCGCGAATACATGAAGTCTTTACCAAGTGTTTTGGCGGAAAAGCAAGAAATTATAAATAAGACTATGACTGATTATGAGCTGATCGAAGAATTTCATTATAATATATCTATTGATGATTTTAATGCAAAGTGAGCTGTATACTTTTACAAATTTCCTAAAATTATTGCACAAGATCTTTAATTTTTCCTGTTTGAATTCCAGATTTCGTTAAACTGTACTTCAGATCTTCTATAAACTATAAATTTTTTTCAACCTTCTGATTTTTATTTTTCATTAATCTACATTAGTCTACTTTGTTAAATAGGAATTTTTTAATGACAATAATTTTTTTCCTACAAAAATTATGAGTATTTATCTGTTTAATTTTGAAACAGAACATAAAATTTTAAACTTTGAATGTAAATCTTTGAAGATGAAGCATAATGACATAAAGATTTTTTTTTAGATGGTCATGCATTGGTTGGCCTAATAAGATTAAAAAAATGATTGAAACAACAACAGTTTCTCTTGAAAGCGATGAAGGTAGCTTCTATAATAATTTGCTTGATGAGCAAAATCTCTTTAAAGGTCGTGTGGATGGAATTAACATGGTTGTTGCTGGTTTTTCTTCTTACATTGATATAAATAAGTATGTTTTTTTTTTTATTGTTTTTTACATTTTACATATCAGGTCTGGTTATGAGTTTTTTTACACGACACCACACACTACCAACAATTTTTACTTATGCACGATGAACATGCCAGGGTTTAAATTGTGCACGTTTATGACTTCTAAAAATTTCTGTATTATTAGTAAGCAATTTATATTAATCATAGGTAAATACAGGGTGATAAACATTATTTTTACTATTAAAATTCCAAGCTTGAAATTTTTCTTGTAGTCTCACTTTGACTGCACCCTTTTGACAATGCCTTTGTAAGAATTTTATTTTTTTACCATACACCTGTAATGACACAATCTCTGAAATAGGTGTAGTATAACTCCAAAACATGTCAAATTTGGTAATGTATAAATGGGATATTTCAATTTTTTTCAATAAATGGATTTGGCTGATATTTCATATGCTTAAAAATAACCTTAACTATATTTTTTAAAGCTTACAAGGCTTACGACATGTTAGCACAAACAGTATTATATGTTTTTGACAGTAAAGTGATGCTATATTATTTTTGTATCTGACTTTATCTTTACTGTTATCGTTACATTAAAAAACTTACTACTTAACTACAGGTTCATTAATCTCCAGACACAATTTCTTTTTCTCTTCAAAATAATGACATAAAGATGTCTAGAAAATGCGGGTTTCGACTTGAAACAGCAATGAAACATATATCATATCAATACCGTGAATCCAGAGAAAAATATATTGGCATGTAATGGCTAACCGAAGCCAGCCGGATGTCGGCAAAATTTTTCCGATCTAAGATCATATTTAGTTTGGTAAAGCTGTCTTGAGTCACAACTTGAATCTCTTTCATTTTGACAAGAAGTAGTGCAAATAGGGAGGACTTTTTTCTTCTGAAAGATTTAAAATAAAAGAAAATTTGATTTGATTTTTTGTAATAAAAATAATTAAAACTAAAAAAAGCCGTTCCATCTTAATTATTTTCTACATCTTCTCATAAGTTTAAAATGTGAAAAAAAATTAATAATAATACTAATGATTTAATAGTTGTCTTTTTTCAATCTGTGTGACTGTTGGAGGACAATATATTGACATTAGCTACATTTATGATAATAGGTTGTTTTCCTTTGTTAATTTTTGTATAACCGACCTGCCAATGATTGGTTTTGATATATCTACTGATGTCTCTATTCAAGCCTTCATTCATACTATTATAATATTGACTTTCTAATGATTCTCATGTTATAAAAAATAATTAATTCTCGATTATAAAATTACTTTCCGTTTTAAGTGTTTTGACTCCAACCCAATCTACACCTTTGTCACATTTTAAAAAATTTAATAAAGGTGTAGATCCAGTTTCTCCTATATAACGACTACCGCATTTACATGAAAATATTTAAACCCCAGGGTGACTGTTGGGTTTTAGTTGTGACTTGTTACATGAGCAAAGAATATTTGTTAGGTTAGATGATGATTAAAGTTTTATACTGAATTTTTTGCATACTTTTTGTAACTCTACGTAAAGTTATAAAAAGCATAGAAAAAAAATCGAAATTGACACACCAATGTAGTATCCTCCAATGGTCACACAGATTGAAAATTGGCGCCAAAAATGTTGAAATATTTCTTGTAAAAATAATAATTTAAAAAAATAATAATTTTTTAAATTTTTAATAAAAATTTACTTTTGTCAAAAGTGAAATATTCCTTGAATTATATAACACATATTAGAGATGACCTTTAAAGAACTTTAAAATACTAATAATAATAGTAAAAACTTTCATGTAACCTTATTTGAATAATTGTGATTTTAATCTTATAAACTTGCATATTAACTTATTAATTTACAAAAATAAGACGTTACTACAAAATGAATGAACATTTTATTTTATGTGCTTAATTCATTGAAAGCTTGAAACTTAAAATGCAATATAAGACTTGTTTTTCTTATACATTGCAAATCGATTTAGACTTGAAAGAAAATTTGGCAAATTTTAAATCCTTTGGTCTAAACTGAAAATATTATTCTTAGGTGAGTTTTTCAGAGTTATATATTTCTTAGATATGGTGAAGTTTTAAATACTCTTTCTTTATTCGCTCGCTACAAAATGTCTAAATTCCAATGATCACAATTCAGTTACTTGATCACTTTTTTCTAAATAGTTTTCTATATTAAAGAATTTTGGCAAAATTGTTTTACAATTTTTTATAACTCAGTATCAGCCATATGTTTAGGTAAAAGTTTTTAAAATCATTGATAAAAAAACCACAGAGTTTCAAGATATATGTATTTAATTTCAAAACTAAATAAATTTTGTTACGTTTAGAGCGCATGAGACAGCTAACGAGGCACGCCGTATTAATAAGCAGCTCAATGAATGCCATGATCAAGCGCAGTTGTTTAACAGTAGAGAAAGACTTTTTAACATTCCTCCAACAAATGTTAGAAATTTATTTTGTTACATCAAATTGCATAACTGAATGCCTGTTTTTCCGTTAATTCGTAATGTTTTAGTATTACCAATATATAAAGTTAATTTTCAGCAATTTCTATTTTAGGTTTCATACTGAAACTAATTTTTTAGTTCAATTTCTGTAAGAAAAGTATGGTTTGATCAACAGTGTAATAATTTGATAGAGATATAAATTACAATTGAGATCATTTTAAATACCTGTGTAAATAAAAATTCACATTGAAATAATTGCAGTTTTAATAGATACAACCACCTATTTCCAGATAAAATATTTCAAAAGATCAAACTGTGAAATAGGCCGGAAATATTACAAGTTAAAAGTTATATAGAATTACATTTAAAAAAAAAGTTTTCAATTAAAAGTTTGTTAGAATTTAATTCAGTCCCTCTGGAAAATAGGGTAATGTAAGTGGCTAATCTGAAAATAGGGTAATATAAGTGATTATTCTAGCTGATTTGATTTTATAAATACCAATCTATTTATATCTTATGAAACTGTAAAAAATATTCCGCTAAAACTTTTACTTTTCATATTTCAATTTCGCGGTCTTCTTTGAGATAACCAATGCCAAAAAATATTTTTAACTGCTTTCTGTGCCCTCTGTTTGTAATTCACCTTGTTCTTTTTTTTTTTTGTTTCTGTTTTTTTCTATTATAGTTATTTATTTTTTTTTAGTATGAGAAATTAGCTAAACTCAACAAGAATTTTGAACCTTTTAAAAACTTATGGTTGACTACATCAGATTGGCTACGTAACCATGAAAGTTGGATGTCAGATCCGCTAAGTGCTATTGATGCTGAATTTGTTGAAAAGTCTGTAAATGAGTCAGTTAAATTATTGCACAAATGTGCTCGTCAGTTTTCTGATATACCTGTGTGTCAAGGAATAGCACTAAAGGTGAAGAGTCTGATAGAAGAGTTCAAGCCATATATTCCTTTGATACAAGCTTTAAGGAACCCTGGAATGAGGAAGAGACATTGGGAGAAGGTAAGATTGTAAATTTATATATTTTTTCTGTTGTTATTACATACTCTCTACTGTAAAGTATGCTGCTGTTTTTTGTGGTTAAGGTCGTTTAGTTAACTTATTAAGCCTGCCACATATATACAGATTTTGAAAGCATTTAGATCTGGAGAAGATCACACTCTCAATATTTCCACATGCAACAACTTAACACAGTTAGTAAATCAATATCAAAGACATATTTCACTTTTAGTGTGACTGTCCTCCTGAAAAATACCATGCAACATGCCAGAAAAAAATGAAGTTACACTTTTATCAAAACAAAAAAAAAAATGCTTTCCATAAGCCTGTGACAATGTGAACAGATCATTTAAGCAAAACCCTATGAAGCTAAGTCGGTGAATGATTATTAGAAATTTTTTGTACACACTCTGCACTCTAGACATTTTTTTTTTTTTTAATGTTATAAATTTTAATCTTTTGAAACTAATGCAATATGGAGGATTTTTCGATTTCCTGCCAAAAATTCTTTTTTTTCAGTATCGCACCTGCATTAAATTGAACATCACTCATCAACTTTTAGATCTCTAGGCAAGTTAAAATTAAAAGATCATAAGTTTGAAAACAAATGAATTTGGGAAAAGTTCTATTTCCGATTCTAAATATTTATTGGTGTAGTCATGGCAACCAAGTAACTTTCAAATTATTGAATGCCCATCACTTAAAGTTATGACTTTTTTTTTATAATTAGCTTTCAAATGACCTTGGCCAAACCGTTGTTCCAAAATCAGCATTAACCTTTGGAAAATGTTTAGAAATGAAATTAGATAGACACATAGACATTATTTCGAAAGTTGGAGAAGTTGCTGGAAAAGAATTTGCTATTGAAGTGGTGAGAAACTTACGTAATATGTAAATATTTAATTTTCCAGTAGCAGTTTTATAAGACATAAAATTTTTGTTTGTCAGCTGTTTTATATTTTAGAAGCAGTTTTTAAAACTACACTGGTTGGTATATCTTAATTTCTAGATATGTACGAAAAATATAGTACAAAAATATATCGTTTAACACTTTCTCCTTGTTGTCTTGAACTCACTTTATGTTGATATTTCATCAAAATTTCTTTATCCTAAAAAGTAAAAAGAGAAATTAATTTGCCTGTGTGATATTTTAATCCCTGACTTTCTACTCACAAATTAACTATTCTGCCCTTTGTACTGAGTACTTTTTAAAATAAGCTTGAGTAAATATTTATTATTAGGCTTTGAATAAAATGGAAAAAGAATGGGAGCCTCTTGAACTTGAAGTTATTCCCTATAAAGAAACTGGTACTTATATCATCAAGATTGCAGATGAGATAACGCAAATGTTAGATGATCATATTGTGATGACTCAGTCAATGTCATTTTCTCCCTTTAAGAAGGCATTTGAAGAACGAATTGCCTTATGGGGAGATAAATTGATAATGACTCAAGACGTATTAGATGAATGGACTTCATGTCAGCGTTCTTGGCTGTATCTTGAACCTATCTTTAGGTAACGCCCATTTTTTTATAGAAGAATGTAAGTAAAAATACATAATTTTTAGTTATTTTCAAGCTATTCAATTGTTATCCACATAAGCATAGCAGTGAGTGATTCCACAAGCAGTGTTTTCCATTACTGCCTATAGTAAATTGCAGAATTTTAAAATTGTAGACCAAATATAATTTCAACCAGCATGTTAATCAAATAACAACGGGTGTTATTATAATGAGCTTATTTCTCACCCCTTCATATGATTTTTTTCTTCACAAAGGTATTTTGGTGTGTAAGGAAAAAATAAAATGAATTAGTCAATATTTTGCATGGTGCATGGAAAAGTAATTATCAGTTTTACTCTGCTTTACCTTAATTCAGCTCTGATGATATTAATCGTCAACTTCCTGTGGAAAGTAAACGTTACCAAACAATGGAACGCATTTGGAAGAAGATAATGAGTACAGCATATAAAACATCTAGTGTTATTACAATGTGTGCTGACCAACGGCTTTTGGAGAATCTAAAAGAAAGTAATAAATTACTTGAACAGGTATGTCTCTATTTTTTCACCTATGTAGCATATCCTAGGTCTGTTGCAAAATTTTGTATTTTATAT
>JAUZNK010031656.1:0-17138 GCA_035046665.1 Euphysa ruthae
TTTTCATAGATTCAGAAACAGAAGAAGAAGTTATTTTGTACTCTTCTTCAGACGAAGAAGCTGAAAATGTGAGGGGAGACACAGAAAATCTTCCCCTTGACACTGCCAGGGTTGCAGTTGATGTTTCTAAACCTACTGCTGGGTCTTCTAAGCTAAATCGAGCTAAAAGAAGAAAGAAAAGTATCTGTGAGACAATAAATTGGGAAGGTGAGCCTCCACCAGCAGGTATGCTGCCGTTTCCATTTGTCGGTGAATCCGCTGTTCATCAGTGGTGGTCGTCCAAGTCTCGATGAAGACAATCCTTTCTGTTTAGTTGCCCGCTACTTTCCAAGCTTCATTCCTGAGACTGAATCCAAAGCAAAACCTCAGAGAAGATGTAACGTGTGTAAGATATGCAGGGATACTAGATATTATTGTGCTGAATGTGACAAACAATTGTGTGCGGCACCCTGCTTTGGAATTTACCACACCAAAAAGGTGTTTTGAGATGTGAAAATGTTTTTGTATGTTTTTAGGGAATAACTGACTCATTTTGTGTCTATATAATGTGTTTTATCATGTCTAAGATACTTTTAAATGGTCCTACAAAAAAAAAGGAAATTTTGGCTTTTTTCTCAAAATAACTCGTTATGTTTAAAACGGCCGGTCTAAAAAAACCCAACCCTTGAGGGGCTAATATGCCTGAATTGATCCCACAAAATTAGGGCAAAGAGACGCAAAAGGCAGCTTATTGTAGTCAATTTTATCAAACCAGTTAAACCAGTTTGACTCCAAAATAATATTTGAGCTGATTAAGTTAAGGCAAAGTATCAAGAGTGCTATGATTTTTTGTTATTTTTTAAAATTCTTGTCATCTAAAAAGTAAGTTTCTCAAAATGACCGCTATAGATTTGTTTCAAACTTTGCGTATTTTTATTAAAACATTGTATTTGACTTGCTCTTTATAGCTATATCAGGTCATCAGTTAAGCGTTTGTTTATTTTCAATTAGATTAACGTGCTAGAAAACTATCTCCTAGGGGAAAGTATTTCTTAAATTCAATTAAAACTTAGTAAAGAATGCTACATAAAGACTTTTGATTATTTATGTTTCCTAGAAATAATCGTAAAACTATTTTTGGATGCAAAATTTTTATTTCCTTTTTACTAAATTTAAAATTATGATATCAATTTGACTTGCAAATTATTCTGTCTTTTATGTCTAGGTACTTGATGTTTCAAAATATCAGACAAAACTTGATGTTAGCTGTGATAAAAAGGTAGTTTCAATTTATGACAATATTCTTTCTAGAAGTGATATTGCCTCTTTAAAAACCTGCTTGCATTGGGATACATTGGCGTGGAGATTCAATAATTTTGATACAAGCAAAGATCAAGTAAGTCATTCAACTCAATACAAAACATAATTTTGGTAGTCTTTTCCCAACCACTTTTGACGCGGGATAATTTTTGACGCGTGGTACTTTTCTTGTATTCCATTCATTTCAATAGTATATTTAACATCAGTATTAACATAGTACAATAACCAAAAACAATTATCGTGTTTGACTAATATAAACTAACGAATATTCAAAATAGTTATGACAAAAAAAAAATAGAGGAAATCTATTTGCTGCAAGTGCTAGTACACAAACATAAACGTTGAGGCCAGTTTATAGAAAAATATGAGGCAAGCTTGTATGCCCTTTTAAAACAATGCGTACATTGTGGCGTACACTATCAAAAAAAATTATGTATGTACGTATTCAGTTTTAGATAAGTATCAATCAGGAAGAAAACACACAGTACATTGGGATGCAAATTAAAAACAAACACATTATACAAGCTCTTGTTTTAACCAAAAAATAAAGATAAAATAACTATCAATTGTAATTGGTCCAATTTCTACTTTGAATGTATTATATATTTTTGCTTGTCTTTGTCCATCTAAAAGATTTAGTAAAGATTTAGCTAACTTTATCCAGTTATCAACATAATAGAAATTCTGGAAAATCAAATACCACACTTAGCTTAGTCGCAGTGATGGACATGTAACATTTTCTGTAGTGGTACGGTATTAAAAACTTTGAGGTTGACTGAAAAGTATGAAAGAAAAGACGATATATTTATAAATAATGACAAACTATAAAAAAAATTAAATGTCAAAATAATTTAATTTAAAATTTAAAAGTTGGTAAAACATAAAAAAGTCTAAATTCAAGTGATCAAAAGTCTATCGTACAAAAATTATTAAACAACCCATCTTAGTAGAAACTTCATTGTAAATTTATCTTATGTTACCTTAGTAACGAAAGTATGTCAAAGGTAGTACTTGGAATGTTAATTGTTATTGTGAGTATAATCTTATTTCTTAACAAACATGAACCTATAATTTTTTATATGTTTCATGTTAAAGTTTCATGATTTCATAAATTTTCTTTTTGAAATAAATGCTTTCTTGTTAACTTTTTAAAGAGGGATGTTTTAAAAGGAAAAGAAAATAATAATACCATCAGTTATTAGTATTTATTTTTATATTACCTACAGCTTTTTTTAAATAATTACGCAATAAAATCATGGTAAAAGATAGACAACTATTTTCATACATTGTACTTCTATTTATAAAACGTTATTTGTTTGAATCAAAATCTGAAATGTATTAAAAATTTTTTGCACTTACAAATTTTTTTGTGTGTGTCAATGTGCCCTGTTAGGAAATATTTGTGTACACCAAAGAACATTTTCTGGGCTGCTATCGAGCAAGGTAAGCAAGGTACGTGAAACGGTACTAAAATAGCCTAAAAGCAGCATTTTTTAAGTTTCCACAAAATCAAAATCCTATAAAATTCTTTTCCCCAGCCTTAAAATTGTATCAAATTTGGCTGCAAAATGTCATTTTTCAGAAAATATTTTTTTCATTTTTCTGAAATTTTCTTTGATGTTTAAAAATCTTTTTTGTGATTACTTTTGTGATTTGTTGTTTTAAAAATGTTATCGGGCCCTGCTCCTAGGAACAGAAAAATGTTGATTTTATTCTTTAAAAAATTTTTGACAGTTTTTTTGTAATCTGTCATAACTTTTTTTCTTTTAATTTGGCATAAAGTTAAAGGATTATAGAATTATAGATGATATTCTCTTAAACTTTATTAAATTTTGTCAAAAAATATGTTTTTCATGCTGCTGAAATTTTGCTTGGTTTTTAAGTATGTTATATGTATATGTGCATGTGCATGTTCATGTGTATGTGCATGTGTATGTATGTATATATATATGGGTATGAACACTTTTATTGTTGTGAAATGTTGAACCATATAAGCTTTTTAATTTATTTCTTTATTTCAAGATATCTCAAGACAACATTCCCTGGATAAATGAGTTGAATCCTGTTTCGTTTAACCAAACAAAACTGAATTCACTGTTAAAAGCCTTGGTAAAGGATGTTTCAAAGCAAGATGTTGTTTATTACCCATATCGGTATAATTTTTATTGTTTCGGTTACAACTGAAAATTATAATGTACATTTAGAATTTCAACAAAGTTTGCCATTTTCTCATTTATTCAACCATGCACACCTCTTTTTGTTTGACTGTTTGCCAATTTTTCTTTGAATCTTATCGTCTTATTTTTATTTTTTATGAAGCTGCCAGACCATCACAAAAAACAAAATTTTGTATGTATTTACGTTATTGACTGTAAATTTTTTTAAATTTCAGCCATTTTAAAATTCAATCGTGCCCAACGCCCCTAAGCAATTAAATCTGGTACGAAAATCGTTTGGGTTTCATTAAAACATGAAGTTGCTATTTTGCTAAAATTTATATGATATTAGAAAATTTTATTTTACTTGATACTTTTGGTCATCGATACTTTTGGTCATTATTCTAATTTTGTTAGGACTAGTGTTAACAAATATCTTCTCACTTTGGACATTTTTTTGAAATTTTTTTGGACCCAACTTTTACTTTTACCTTTTTATTTGAAAACATTTTAACTTTTTGAGAGTTTTACATGTCTTTATCAGTTAAAAATCTCCATTTCTGTTTAATTAATTTAAAAATCAGGTGTCATAAAACTCGTATCCTTAATCATACCCTCATTGCCAATGCTGAAGTTTATTGTATATCTCCGCTCACCATATTAGGTTCTTAGAGTATTTTAAACCAAAAGGGGTTTGAATTTTCCTTTTTCATAGTTTCTTTTCAGGGTTCCATGGTCTGTTTTTGTGATATTTTTCTGAAATTATAGAATGGCTCATTTATTTTTTATAAAGCTCTGCCATGAGCTTTTACAACCATAGAAATGTTGTATTACCACCAAATATTGATTTAAGTGTTGTTTAATTAAGTGTTTAATTTTAGGGTTGTTGGCAAAGTGATTCGAAGAGGAGATGATACACATGTAGCTGTCGATAGTTTGGAAGAGGGTGATTTCACAGTTATGGTGTTTCTTACATCTCCATGGGAAAAGAATGACTATGGAGAGATTTATTTGTAAGTCAAGTACTCAATATCTTTGTAATAAAATAGGTGCTTCAAGTGATTGCAAACAACAGAAGTTAAGTATCAAAACATGTTGTTTCACCCCTTTGCACATCAGTAATTTTCCAATGTTTTATAACTGTTAACATCGTTCAATTACCCCATCGATTTGTCCAAAACCCATACGGTTTTGGGAAACATTTCAAAGACCTATTTTATTTCTAGTTTGATGGTTCTCATGACACAGATTATGCATCATACTAAAAATATAGCAAACAAACTTTTATCATAAAAAAAGTGCTTCCCATAAACCAATAATAATGGAAAATTATTTTTCGGTGAATAGGGATGGGGGCAGAGTGCTTAGTTGAGGAAATATGGCGACGCAGCTTGATTAGGTCTTTGTGAAAAATTCAAAGCAACAAAGTTTGATCTTTTTTATGCTTGGGTTTTTAGATTCTTAAAAATTCAGATTTTAAAAATGTTTAACCCATTGCTTATTGAGAGAAAATTTTACTTTAATTATATGGGTTGTGCTGTGTCAAAGGAAATATTCGTTATAATACTTTTAATGTAATTTCTAAAAAATTTTCAATCTATGTCTTCTTTTTGAATCAATATCTAATCCTACAAGAGGTTTTTTTTCAAAGCTTTCTTACATATAATACTGTTTTTATTTCAAAATATCTTGATTATTTCTCAGTTAATAAAAATGAAATGAATTACTTCAATTATGCAAGGTTTTTTTAGTTTTGATACAAATAATGATATATGCTGTGGTGTGAATCATAAAAGTAACAGAATAGTTGTTTGGGATTCATTGTTACCTCGCTTACACAGACCTCCTGCCATATTGAAAAAATCTGCTCAAGTTTTATTTCAAGTTGAATATTCAAAAAACTTTGATAAAATGATAGAGTCAGAGAAGCGGTGCGTTAGAAATAAAGAGGTATGTTGCTTCCTAAGACACACTATTGCATTGAATATTCTCTAGGTGTGGATCTGGGAATATATTCACCTGTTCTATAAGTAAATTAGGCATACATCAAATATGGCTTATGGTAATGTCAGTATTAAAATAAATGTTAATTTTTACCCCAATAGTTCTGTTTTTAACTTTGAATTTTGGATGATGTTGAAGAGCCACAAAAATCTTTTATTACATATGAGCACCTGTTAAAAATTTTTGTTCCCCGAGCCCTGAAACATGTCAAATTTGAAAGAAAAACGATATTTTGATTTTTTTTTTAAATCAATTCATATATTTTTTTATGAATTTTGCAAGAAGTCGAAGGACCATTTAGGGCATCTTTTGCCCCATATCGCACTTTTGGTAACATTTTTAAAGTAGTTGAAGGTTTACTATGGTTTAAAAGTATAGTGACAGTTCCAATCAGCTGGTGTTTTCATAAGGACTAGATGATTGTTACAAAAATGTTCCACCTAACTGGCTTTGCTATTATTTCAATAATAAAATATTAGAAAAATAAGAGAGACCAGATGTAGAAATGTATTTTATAATTATATGACCAAATAGACAAATTTCAGAAATTCTTGCTTACTATCAGCCTTTTTTAAGGGTTTGCATTAAGTTGAAAGACCACAGCGAGAATCTCTCGCCTCACATGACCACCTGCCGAAAATTTTTTGGCGCCTGGGTCTGAAGCGGTGTTTTTTTTACTATTATTCAATAGTTACACTCTGATTATGCTGAAGTTTTGGCCTATAATATTATTTCTAATGGATTGGGCATGACTATTATTTAAAATATTACCAGACACAGTCCCCAAGGCTGAAAACAAAGCTATTTTATGTCGAAAAACGATGTTTTCAAAATTTTATCTAAAACTGTTTGTTTGCTATTTTTACAATTTTGCATTAAATTATAAGTGTTGTACAGAGAATCTTTTGCCCCATATGACCTCCTGTCAGAAATTTTTTCCTTTGGGCCTGGACCTCAAAATATGTCATATTTAGTCAAAAGATAACACTTTTCTATAGTTTTTTTTTTATAAATTTTATTTTTGATTTTTCTGAAATTTTGGCAGTGTCTGAGAGTATGATTTATAATTACTTATTCACTTCATATTTTTTACAATGTTAGAAAATATTATTGGTCCCTGTAAATAACCAACAGCCTTCTTATCAGATACATAGCAGAATTTAGGATGACAAAATAGCTCAATTTTCCTACGGGAAACTTGAATTTGGTTTAATGATTGATGAAGAATATATATATTTTTAACTTTTTAAACGCTCGAAATATATCATTTTTGTTATTAAGATAAGTATATTTTCCAAAATTAACCAAATAAAAAATAATTACAATGTAATTTTACATATTGATTTAGAATAAATTATAAAAAATTAGGATAGTTGTTTAAAACTTAAGATTAGGTTAATTCGGAGATGAGTCACTTATAAACCAGGAGCTGACCAAAAAGGAGTGTTTTTTTAAGTAAATACTTAGTTAATTAAAAACAAGAAGTAAAAAGGACTAAAAACCAAACTATAAAAACAAAAAAAACAAAAAAAAAATTGTTAGTTGTATCTAATTTATTATGCTAAATATATAAATGCTTATGAATAATTCTTTTAAACTGATTTCTATTTAAATCGAAAATATTTTTGTAATTAAGAGAGTTTGTACATTTTCACTTAAAATTGTTATTAATTTCAGTGATAGATTTATTCCATTCAGTGATGCTTTGATACTTTATTGCGTTTCTACATTATTTCTTACTTTTAAATATTGGAAGGGCTAGTTTATTGGCTTTACTACTATGAGTATTGTAGGTGTGGATATCTTTACTATAAAAGAAGAAATCTTTCATTGAATTTGATATTGAATCTACAAATAATTAAACACTGAAAATATATTTTAAAAACGTACAAGATGGTGAACAGAGGAAATTTTGAACTATGAAAACTCAAGGAAAATCAGTATGAAACAACAGGAAATTAATGATACTTAATGCAGTACGTTGAATTGATAAAAGCTTATTTAAATACCGCGTACCATTTTGACCAAATCTGAAAAAAGTAGCTTATATGAGGCGAGAATAAAGCAAAATAAAGTGAACAAATAGTGTTGCTATTAACGTAATGACGTATTTTAGAAAACATATCGCTTATTTATTGCTGATTTTTCTATGATAATAATAAATTCATTTCGGCACTAAATGTCTTTTTTTTTTTCATTTCAAAATCCATACATTACTTCTTTTCGATTTTGGATGAGTTTAAAGAATCGTTGAGGATCTTCTTTTTTTTTAATAATCTGTCTAAAATTCTACTACTGGCCTAAATTGTGTTCTTAAATAACATTTTTTGATTTATTGCAGGAATAATATTTGTTTAAAAATTTTTTTTTTAATTTTTTGTGTCTTTTTATAAATTTTATTAGGCATGATATAGGTCTTGAACATTTTTTTCATTTTATTCCAGAAGTTCTGTATTTTCATTCTATCGAAAATTTGTATTATTTTAAGTAGCCAAATTTTACATAGAAAGTCAAGTCTGTTATTTATTTTTACTTTTATTTTTGTATTTCAAAAAATTTAAGTGTCATGATTTCATTTAACAGTGCTTTGTTAATTTTAGGAATTTATAACCGCAAAGAAAACGGAATTAACACCTCCATTAGAGACACTTTCTTACGCACAAAATCTTGACGTAGCAAAACATAATGTGAAAAGTTATACTTCCAAATCACAACAAGGAAGATCTATACATGTATACGATGGTTTGTTCCCAGTTAAAATGTTACAACACTTACGTGAAAATGTTCTTAATTATGGCAGTTTTTTTTACTCTGACATTGATGATGATGGATATTCAGATAACGTTCAATGGATTGCAGGATTTAAAATTGATGCTTTTATTGCAAGTCCTTTTTGGCCTGTTGTAAAAAAGGTATTCAGTTTTTAGCCATCTCTTTAGAGCTTATCCGGAACTTCCTCTCCTAAAAAAAAAACATGCGTTCAGAAAAACTTGGTTTTTATTTCTTTTTTAATTCGTTTCTTGATACCCTTGTGATTGCGATGTTGTTGTTGCTGTTTTTTGTTGTCTATGTCTAAGTATATAGTTTTTAGGTTTATTTTTTAACATCTATAAATTGAAAGTTTGAATGCAAAAACGAAATTAAATAATACAAAATAATGGTATTCTAAGTACTTAAATGGCCACAAAGTAATGATGGTGACAGTGCTAGAAAAGAATACGCCTTGTTTTTATTGATGTCTCAAGAGAGAGGGCTTTTAAATAAAAGTAAATTTATATATCTGATTTTAATGTGGAAATTATCTAATCAGTAATTGAATTTCTGCCTCATGTTACTTAACCCTTTCACTTTCAGAGTTTTGTTTCCTATATTCCCAGAGAAAAGTTAGCAATTTCTTCATATATATTTTGAAACACTATAACTCATAAATTGCTACAGATTTTTTAATGAAACTTTTACCCATTTCTTAGAATACAATAAAAAGTGAGACTATGAAAAATCTAAAATCTAAAATTTCATGATGACGTCGTAAAAGCACTAAATTCAGCCTCTCTTTTTTTTTTTTTTTCGACAAATCAATTATTTCACAAAAAAAATAACAAATCCTGAGTGAAATTATTTAGGTTAAATTACTTAGGGTATCTAATAATAAATTTAAAAGTAATAAGAGCTTTTAAAATATGTTTGTAAAATGGCGACATTTGTACAAGAACCTACAATTTACATCTTTACTGAATAAAACCAGTAAATAACACTAACAAAAGAAAATATTCAATTTAAACCATAAAATTTGTTTGCATTATTATTTTTGTTGTTTTTAATTGCTGTCCCCCACTTTTGGTCTTCTTTATCCACTACCTGTCCTTTTTTTCCATGGCCTTGTCTTATTTCACCAGGATTATCATTTTCTTCTGCACTGCTTTCAGTCAAACTGATACTGTCATTGTCATTCTCATTTTCAATCTCTGGAGATTCGTGAGGTTATTCAACATTTCCCAACTAAATAACATTAGACAGAAAAAAAAATTTTGTTTGATCTGGTTTTCTGTATAGTGCACCAAAAATACAAAATTTATTAGAAGTCACATTTAACCCAAGGCAGCAATGTTTTTGCAGTACTATGACCACCTGCGGCAGTATCATCCATGCGGCAGCTAACTGGGAAAAGTTTGGTTTTCTATCACTTGCTGTGTAGGTAACTGGGGGTGAAAAGTTTTTTTTTATCAGTGTTTCTATTATTTATAATAGACTTAGAAATGTCAACCATTTATGTTGCGAATTTATTATTAGATTGTTTAAACGTAGCAAAGCATGCTTCGAGTAGTTTTTTCTCGATACTAACATCAGGTATATTATTGAATTGAATTGAATTTTGGTTATAGAACCAAAATCCATCTTTTTAATACAATGTTAATAAAAACATATTTTATATGACATAAAAAAAAATAATAAAAGATGTTAATTCGGTGTGATTGATTACCTCAAAATTTAAAATATCAGAAGTTTATATGCATATCTAAATTGAAATTTTTCAATAAGCCATGCATTATTAAGTTTTAAATGGGTGGAATTTTTTTTATTTTTTTTTATTTAAAAAAAAAAAAAATGTGGTTGAAATTTAATCCTGCAAAGGTTGTTTTCAGTTCATCTGCAAAACTAAATGTAGAACTTGCCATTGTTATCTGGGAAATTTTGTTTTCTAAAATACATCATTACTTCTCCTGCGTCAAATGAAATCTAAGCAATCCACATGTGTTTTCCAATGTTTTAGTTTTAATCACCACTTTGAACATTCATCTTCCTAACTCATAGTTAAAGAAAATAAAATTTCCCCATGGTTACTCATTGCAGTACATTTTATCTGTATTATAAACATATAGATATAAAGTGTATAAACTGTATGTTCCAAATTTAGGTGCCTATTTGATGAATTGTATTTATTGTCTTTTAATGTGGCATTTTTATAACTTACATCATATAGAGTCATTGTAAAGCTATTTGGAATAGTCTCATCTCTGAAAAGTAAAAAATACAATGTTTTTCCCATTAAGGTATCCATGATCGAGCATAATAATAATGAAAGATTGCTTGAGTGAATTTCCATTCCTCAGATAAAATGGCTGAATTAGACATGTCTAGAAGAGGATTGTTTATTAAAACAAAAAGGGTGTTAAAGCATAATTAATTGTTGTATTATTTACAGGTTTAGTTCTGAAACGATTTAACTTGGAAAAAATTGGTTATCATCTGCAAAATCAATTAAAAAATTTAAAAAGATTTCTCTCTTACATCTATTTTTAGTCTTTTCTTTTAACTGAACAAAAATTATGTTAAAAAGTTCCTCATTTACAAAAAAATATGAAAAATTCTAAGTAAAAAGTATATCATATTTTTTTTTTTTTCATCACCATACACCATAAATATTATTTCCCTTAAAGTATCATTTGATATTGTACATATTCTTTATTGAACAGCTCTTTTATTTCATGTATTAATAGGTATCTAATGACATAATTCCTGATTCTCAAATGTTTCCATATGATGTTTCCGTCAATTTGATTCGAAGCTTTGATCATCCTCGCATCCATCGAGATGTTCAGTTTGCTGGTGAAGAAGAATTTACATTTCTTTTATATCTTAGTCCAAACTTGACAGAGAATATGTATGGAGAAACCGCATACTTTGAAGATGATGAGAAAGAAATTTTGGCACAGGTTTCACCCAAATATGGAAGAGCAGTTGTTTTTGATGGTCAGTATTTTCAATGTTTGCTGACCAGTGTTCTCCCAAATTTATGAATCTTCTTTGTATATCCATATTAGCTAATGTTTACTGCTATAAATCTTTAGGAATATAATTTAAATAATACAGCAGCCATCCCTGTTTCAGTCACATACTCATTGCCATATTCATAAGTTTCCAAAAACGCTTCTTTTTTTCATTTATATCAAAGTCATTTTTAAATTCTTTAATCAAGCGTTGCGTTTAGAACTCAAATGAATGTAAGATATGTGAGTGCAATTTATTGATTCTTGTAAAAGAGACCGTGCTTTTTCTTAAAGATTTTTAAAAAGAAGTGTTTTTTTTTCCTTTTTTTTCTTTTTTTTTTATAGGGTTTTTCTGTATATGGTTGCACTATACTGCATTTTTCAAGAAATTTGCTTAATTTTATTCAAAACCAATAAGTTTTTTTCTTTTCTTTTTTCTTTAAATTTTTGTGAGGTCAAATAAGTAAATCGAAATTGTTGTTACATTTTTAAAAGAAAATTCTTCTGAAACTTTCTAGATATATAAAGAAATTTCCACATGGGTCCAATAACTATCTTTGATATTTATCAATAGATTTAAACTTCTGTAAATTTTGTGTAATACGTAATATTTATTCCATTAATTTGGTAATTCAGGGCATCTTTATTTTTTTTTTGGCTGGTCTGTCCATAAATCAAGCCAATTAAATTTCCTTTCAAAAAGTTGCTATGAATGTGGTGAAATTTTAACTACTGCTAGATAGTACTAATTTTGGCAATTAGGGCATAATGGAATATTTCTCTTTTGGGTGTTTAAAAATTAAGATTTTTTGGTCTTTTAAATTTTATACTTTGAATTTTATAATTTGCCAATGTGGGCCATATTAATATAATTTTAATTGAACGTTTCTCTATTTTTTTCTTTTTTTTTAAACAGCGTTTTCCATTGTTTATTTTTGCTTTATTGAAGTAATTTTTTTTTATTGACATTGTATGAGGCTGACACTTCTAGACCAGGCCATTCAATTTAAATTTTCGATTTGGCTGCACGTAACTTGCGAATAATTTGTTTTATATAACTTAAACACATTCATCACTAATAAGATTCATGTTTTATTTCCATGTTTTGTGAAAATATCTAAACTGTTGAATGGTTTTTAAATTAATTGGATTACTTAAAGTTTCTTTCTATAAAACTAAAATGGAAGAAATAAGTGGTTGTTTACTCAATTTTTTGAAACAACGTGCGTGAAAATTTTTTATATGTTAGCAAATACGTAGCAAACCACAAAATCAAAGTTAATTGTGTTGTTGTCAACACTCAAAAAGAGAAGGAATGAAAATGAAAAAAAAAAGAAATTAAATAAAAATAATCATTAAGATATTCTGTTCTCAATTATTTGCTTTTGCAAAAGATAATTATAAGCACATGCTTCAACTTTCATAGAATTTTGAAAAATTGTGTGATTTTGGAGATCTCAGTGGAGAAAAGAATATGTCTTAATTCCACCTTTAATAGTTCTCTAATATCGTATTATGATCATTGTAACACGGTTGGCTATTTTGCCAAAAAAAAAAAAAAAAAAGCCATAGCAAATAGTATTTTTAGTACAATGTGCATCTTTGTGACAACATGCAAAGATGAAAAAATTTTTGGACATTTTTTTTCAAAAATTTAACAGCAATTTTGGAATTAAAAAGCGCCTTTAATTAATTAATTAATTAATTAGAGGTTGTTGCTATGAGCTTAAAACAGCATTAAATTAATGATATATGATGTAAAATATTGCTTATGATTTAGAAATCTTGGTTATATTTTCAAAGTTTTCTCTCGGATTATGGATTATCCCATTTGAATAGTTGGTACCTTAGATAGCAAATAGTTTTTATGTAAAGTAAGTAGCAGGAATCCATTATTTGCTCAGTTCTTTTTATTAAACAAAATTATTTCTTCCAGCATAACTAAGAGCTTACATTTAGGTAACATTCCACATTCGGGTCGACCCACAAGTCCTAGATTTACTGGTGCAAGATTGACATTGGCTGTAAAACTCCACAAAAATGAACTTACTGCAAGAAAGAAATACTTAAAGCAAGAATTGAATTTACTACGAGGATTAAAACAAGATATCCGGTTATCGAAAATTAGAATTGCAAAGAATGAATCAACCTACGCAACAATTGGCAAATTAGGTGAGTGGCCAGGGATGCAAGAATTCCAATATTTTAGTCGTTATCCCCATATAAAGGTTTAGTTGTGTACGTTGAAACATTTTTGAAATTTTATCTGTGAGGAACTTTCCATCTTGAAAGTCCAGGAATTTTCTATGGGTTTCAATGCTTTTTGACAAAACTTATCTGTAATTGGTTATCTGGCATAATTTAGCTGAAATAACTGAACTGACATAAACTAGCATAAATTAATAATTTAGCTGACATAGGTTATGTAGTATAGCTAAGCTGGCATAGCTCAGCTAGTATAGCTTAACTGGAATATGTTGATCTGACATTGCTTAGATAATACAGCTTCTATATGTTATAAAATAGTTTAGAATTTAAAGTATAGGTTGCACAGAGTATCTGGCATTACTTCGTCAGCTTATTCTAGCAAAATAAATTATCTGGCGTAGGTTTGTGGAATAGCTTATCTGACAAGACAAAAGTTATGTGCTTGTTATATTTTCTGTCTAAAGAATTTTAACAATATTATGTTATATAATATGCTGAGGTATATTGATTTTTGATAAAATAAACATTGCACAAAATTTAAACTTAAAGAAAGAAGGAAAGAAAGACATTCTTATTGGCATTTATTGGATCATTAATCTTTGACGCGGAAATCGCAGAAAATCTTGTAGATTTTATCGTCGAGATTTTGATTATATAAATAGTTTTAGTTATTTTTTAAGCTTAGGGAAAAAAAAAACAAAAAAGAAAATCTTCGAAAGGAGGGCTATAAAACTTAAAGTTTATAAAAGTCAAATTTTGGAAAAACAAATTATATAAGAAATTGAAAATTTTGTATTAGCTACGCTTTTAAAAGATTTAATGTCTTTTTTCCACAAGACTTTGAGAAGTTTTAAATAGCTACTCACAATTTAAAAGTAGGCTAGAATTACTGATATGTCCCAAATATGGGGACCACGATATACATTATTAAACTGGCTAAGTTTGTTTTTAATTGCTGGTTCGATTTAATTTCTATTGTTTCGTATATTTATATATATTTATTTATTTTATTATATACTTATTTTGTTTAATGGTATAAAGATTGAGAAAAATTTAAGGTGCTTGTTTTGTTTTACATTTAAACCAAAATGTTAAAACTTAAATAAAATGACTTAAAAATATTAAATATTCAACTCGTGAAGAGTCAGGAGTTTGCATTTTATAAAAAGTGGGCCAAAATTTTCTCTAAGCTGAACGTTCAAAGTTATTCTAAGGGATTTGTTACATGTATCGCGCTGAACATAAGCATGGACTGAGTTTTCAACCCAGACTAAAAATTTTTGGGTTACACACTTGTTTTAACCCGGGTTGAAATGATGTTAAAAGGTTTTATTGTGCCGCAAATTTGCTTTATGGCTTTAAAATTGCTTGATATAAGGAACTGTGTGTATTGATTTGAGAATATTCGCTTTGAGGTAACAAGGGAGAAGATAAAGTATTGCAAACAGTAATACATGGTTTTTTAAACTTTGTTGTAACCACAGTCGTACTCCAGCTTTGTACAGCATTGTTGATTAAGATTGACGAACAGTAGAAACGTTTGGAAAATTTGGGAAGAGAAACTATACTGGATAGAAACATGACACTTTCTAGATATAGAAAAGCGAGATCAACATAACCAAGTTTTATGAAAATATTTAAAATAACTCTCAGGTAAGAATGTTCAAGACCTGTCCAACCTCATTCCCATCACATATTGATTTTGTATCATATTTCCATTTTAAATATAATCATAGAAAGTGATTGAAATAGGTACAGCTATGAAATTAAACACAGTCATCAAGTCACAGTTTTATCAATTTATGTGATAAAAATAAATTGATTATTTGAGCCTTTCAAAAGGTTTAGTTATACAAAAAATTGAGCAGCGAGCCCGATACGTGTAACCAGAACCTAACAGCCTGACGGCAAAAGAAGGATATAAAACTTATAATTTAATACTAAATGATTAAAAGTTTTTACAGTTAAATATTTTGTTCAAACAAATTGGTTTTTTCTAAAGGCACATATTTTTGAATAAAAAATCGTTAGAATGTTTTAAAACTTAAAAGTTGTTACTAGTCTAAGTCATTTATGTGTTATCGCCAATTCCCCACAAAGCTTTTAGTATTCTTGTGTATTTTTACCTTTACTTCTCCAAAGAAAAATAAAAAGTTTTTATAACTGTATTTTTAGTTTAAAAATTTATTTACCCGGTTTTGTAAATTAAAATAATCAAATGCAGGAGTTTTCTAGATTTTATTTGCAAAAAATTCCTTTACTACTTTCTCACACCACAGGTTGTAATTAATAAAATAATCCTTAAAACCCCCTGATTCACAATTCTCATTGCAGAGTCACATAAAAGTATCTAGTGGCTGTAATATAGCAATGTTCCCGTCTCATATAAAGTGGCTGACCTGTAAAATTAGATTTTAAAATTAAGTTTGTTCTAAAAAGGACCTGTGAGTATGTAAATTGTAAAATGTAATATGTAAAATTGTAATATGTAAAGTTTGGAATACTTTTTGTTTTAGGAGCTCTGTTTGATAAAGAACATAACAAAAAGAAAGATATGGATGAAACTAACGAAAAATTTGATAATAACGAAACAATAGCTACAGATGTGAACATGAAAGAAAATCAATTTCTGGAAAAAATTGATAGAAAACTCCAAGAGTTTAATGAAGAAGAAAAGTTAATTAAATTAAGAAAGATTTGTAAAAAGCTAATCGAAACTGAAAAACAGCTTAGAAACGATGCTGTAAAGTTGACTTTAGATGCCTTATAAAATTCATTATGGGATAGGCAGGATGTGGCGAATTTTATTCTTTCGTCATTAATTTCAGGTGTTAAATATGACTAGCAACGATACTATGTCTTAAACATCTATTCCATACCAAATGCCAACGCTACCGAGCTCTAAAACTTTTTTTTTTCTGAAACAAGAAGTTGCATAAAAAACGTTTTTGAAGTTTCGCAGTTTTGGTTTTGAAATTTAATTTAGCGAGATTATTTCAAATAAATTTTAGAGTTTAAAAAAGCACAATGTTTACTGAAGTTTCAAGGTCTGTAGCAATCTTGTGTAATCTTGGTTCTTGATGTTGTGGTTGTAAATATTTACTGACTCGAATACTACGGCAACAATTAATATGACGATAGAAAGCGATTTTCTATGGTAGATACTTTAATGAGGCCTTATATCATGCGCGGTTCCATTCATTTGGATAACCTCCGGGAATGAGTTATAACTAGCCATTTTTCTCCAGGGACGGAGATTCTTCTACAAGATAACTAACCCATTTGCTAAAATATCAGTAAAAATGTGCAATTTTGATTTCATAAGAGAAGCTAGCAATAAAGATTGGGATTCTACCCACAAATATGATCCTTGGGGTGCATTTTTGCCCCACTTTCAATAGCAATCCCTTATTTGGATTATCGGGTGGCGAATAGCAAATATTTGAACCACTCATTTTAAAAGAAGGCTTCTGGGCCCATTCCTTAATTTTTGTAATTAATTTTTTACCTTGGTGGAGTTTTTTTTATAATGCATGTATTATATTTATTATATTTAAAAAATTATATAATAGTTATGTATCACGTTTTATTAAGATATGTTCTTGAGATCTCACAACTTATAGGAATAAGATATGTTCTTGAGATCTCACAACTTATAGGAATAAGATATGTTCTTGAGATCTCACAACTTATAGGAATAAGA
>JAUZNK010031667.1:0-18709 GCA_035046665.1 Euphysa ruthae
ATATACATATATTTCATTTTATTGATTTAATTTTTACTAGATGTTTCTTTAACTGGATTAGATCATATTGAAATAAGTTGTTCTACAGAGTATAAAGACTATACATACAATGAAAAACATGATATATGGTCACTTGTTACGCTGAAAGCTCCAGTTCTTGAAGAAAAAGAAGATGAAGAAAAACGTGCACCCATTGATATTGTTGCCGTCATTGATAAGTCTGGATCTATGGCTGGTACCAAAATCGAGCTTGTAAAAAAAACTTTGGAATTTGTTGTTTCACAATGTAATTAATTTTTGTTCATTCTTTGCACACTTTTGAAATTTACAAATTTCAGAGTTTTGGAGAATTAGGTCTTAAAAGACAATCATTTGTTTTAGTAGATAGATAGATAGAGAGATAGATTGATACTATCTCAAACATATATGTTATTTATATATTCTCCAACAACAATTTACCATTGCAGTAACAATATAATTTCAATATAAGTTTGACTACAAAATATATGCAGAAAGTGCTTGTAAGAGGAAGTCACACATAAAGCTGTCCAAAAAGATATTCCAGTATTTTTTTTAAGGCCCCAACTATGTTCTAATATTTTTTTGGCTGCTGGGCCACATTAGAAATATTTACCCCATCTGTTACAGTAAACTCTGACAAGCTATTCTCAGCCACTTCAAACTTGCGTTAAGTGTTAATTAATTAAGTTCTCATAACAACTCATCTAAGCTAACTTTTTTTTTTCTTCTGTGCTAGCCAAGACTAAATCTTGATTATGTAAGCAACTCTCACCTGATTAGTCTTCTTCATTTGCTTTGCTATTTTTTAGCCGTCATTGCATTCGTCTTTGCTCCAAATACATCTGTAAATCTGCTAACTTATACTTCTGATTTTTTACACTACTTTAAGAGTATGAAGTTTTGCTTCTATTAAGTTTTCTTATTATTGCCTAATTTCCATTCTTTCCAAAGTCCCTTCCCTTTTCCCTTATACGCTTTTTAACCTTGCTATTTCACGACCAAGTTGACCTGTCTATCAGTGTCACCACCTGGTTCATATGTTATCAACCCATTCTGCCTCTTATTGGACAATGTGTTGTAAGCCACCATGCCTTTCCCTTTCCTTATTTCTGCCCTAAAGACAATTTGTGTCTGTGAATACCTCTATATAACCCGCATGACTTCCTTAAACGGACACAGAAGTGGTAATACTATTACCTATCAAAAATTTGATTACCATAAGGAGCCATTAAAAAAGTACGTATGCTGTGAGAATTAATGTGAGGGGTACTCCAAAAGCATACGAAAGCGTACAATGGGGGATGAGTTTTCAAAATGTGTACGCCTATAATTTTTGTCTCTATTTAGTTCTTTAGTACTAACGCTATCTGGAAAGTTAACTTTTTCAATAAAACTTGTTTACTCTTAGGATTATCTTTGAAAAATTATGGAAGATTAGGAAAAACGTGCATAACTTATTTTAAATGTATTTTTAGAGTAAGAAAGTTGAGACTTTTGTTAAACATATCTCGAGTCCTTCATTGTTTTCTGTTCAGTGTAAAAAGATATACAGTGTATAAAAATTTTATGAAAATGCAATTTGACTACAATTTTTGAAGTTTCAAAGGAGGGGGTATAACTTGAAAAGTACGTACCCTTGGGAAGGGGTATCTCAAAAGCATACAGGAGGGGTGGTTCAAAAATCAAAATTGATGAATTTAGGGCATACATACTTTTTGAATGGCCCCTATTGTGATCATTGACAAGCTTGATGTTAATTACTTTTTCTACCCCCTTCTCTGCTATAAATATTCCTTTTTGTCCATATGCTTTTTATTACTTATCCATAGAAGCTTATATCTGGTCCTTTTAACCTCTAAAAATCTTAATGAACCTTACCTGCTCAACCTAGTAATGTTTTAACAGTAGGACTAGCTGTCCTGAGTCTAACGTTGTCTATTTTTTGTTGAATTAACTGGCTAAAGATTTGAAGATGCTTACATTTGACATCTGTTTGGCTGTATGTGAGACTGTGAGTGGTCAAACCAAATATTTGTTCTTGCTTGATAGACCTTAAAAGAATTTCAAGGAATCCTGACAAGTTGGTCTCAAATAAATGAAAAAAATCGTGAAAAAAGTTTTTAATTTCATATAGAAAAACTTTTTAATTCTCCAGATATTTACTTTTTAAGAATACATTTCAAATGTAAAAAAATAGATTTGAAATTTTAAGATTACGATATAGAAGTTGTTGTGACCATATATGGTCATAAGCATTTACCCTCATTGTGTAATTTTTTTATTTCTCTATTATTGATGGTATTTGTGCTGCTTATTAGCATTTACAGTGGCTACTATTTAAGATGATTAGTTCCTGACCCCTAAGGATTATTAGACTTAAACTCACATCTTCATTCTTCAACATCATTTTCAAAAAAAAATATGATACAGAGATTAGTATCAGCTTCCCAAATCTTGCATTAAAAATTTGTTTAAATACAATTTCAAATTATAGAAACATGATCATAAATTTGAAAATGCTTTAGGGCCTGGAACTAATCATATCCGCAATTAATATCTTGTGAAAATTGTTTTCCTTCAAATTGTAGCTACCATATTAATATCAGAACTAAGTATCAAAGGAAAAGGAACAAAAAAAACATAATTATTAAGGTAAATATATGACCATATATGTTCATAGCAACTACTAAGTCATAACATTAAAAAATTGGGCCTATTTTTACACTCCACATGTAACCTTAAAATTTAAATATCTAAGGAACTGATAAAGCTTTTTCAACTAAATATAAAGCAATGTTAATGTTTTATTCTCTTTTACCTGAGAGCAACTTGTCACAGGAATAATGATAAGTATGCTTGTTACTTGACGTGTCAATTCAGCTGTGTAAAGGTACTGTGTAAAATGAGTATACTCTTGACAAAAATACTCTTTACTGTAATGAACGCTGTTATCTACTATCCAAATAAAGAAAGTGAACATAATCACAAAGAAAAATTATCCAAATAAATTATTTTCTGTAAAATTTTAGCCAGAAAGGAAGTTTTTATACGGATTGAAAAAACTATATTTTCATAAATTTTTTTTTTAGTTTTCCTTTGAAATTCAATACTTGCACGATTTGTACTTGGCTTCAAAAATCTATATTTAAAGCAAAAATTGAACACTTGTTATACCTGTTTGGAAAATTTGTGAGCATACTCGTTTTGTGTAGTCTACTAAGTAATAATATGATAATTAAATCGTACTATATACTCTCCTTGACAAAATTAAATCAACTTAAGTTTCATTTAAATTATTTTTGTTTGAAGCTTTTTATTAAAAGGTTTTTTTTTTGTGTTTTGCTTGCAGTGAATTATCATATTAATTTTTTAAATTTCTGTGTAGAAATTTTTTTTTTCAATAATTTTTTTTTATAGTGACCGAAAATGACCGTTTGTCTATTGTAACATATGATACTCAAGTTTATTTGGTATGTCCGCTTCAACTGATGACCAAAAGTAATAAATCTCAGGCTATTGATAAAATAAAAGCTATTAGAGATGGATCATCTACAAATCTATGTGGAGGCTTAATGAAAGGCTTGTGTCAAATAATTGATCGAAATGAGAATGAAAAAAATGAAGTTGCGTCTGTTCTTCTATTCACCGATGGTCTTGCAAATCAAGGTAGGATTTATTTCATTATGTGCTGTGAATTTCTAAGGAATTTAAATTTTTACTAAATGATCTGAAAAATATTTTAATTTGCTATTAAAGTTTCAACTAATAAACAACACGTGATTCAAATGTAAGTTAATTGAACTTCTTCAGGAATTTGTTACCTCATTTGTGTAAAGGAGTTATTATTTTAGGTTATTTTGTTGGAGCTCTGCATCCAATTGTATGAACAAAAGAATTTTATACCTCTAGAGATTTTTGATGAATTACTCTTTCATTGATACGCCCATAAACAATTAACATGTGATTTTTTAAAAAGACTTTCCATCAAAATTTGGTGTGAATCTAATCATAGTATGTAACACATTATTTTTCAAGTCTGTTTTCTGTTTTAAATTTTGTGATAAATATGTCTCACTGTTTTGAGTATTTATGTTAGGTGAGGCTTAGTGTTATGTTTTTTTGCGCTCAAAAGTAACCAAAAAATGTGTGAAAGAGGTGTCAGGGACCCAAACCTACCCTTAACCCCTCCTGCTTCTCCCTTCCTGTAACACTGGCTTTAAATAAATACTTAACCTCTCATATCACACAAAAATAAATGGAGAGTAAATATTTTTTCTTTGTATTTTGTAAGGTATTACAAGTGTTAAAGGTATTGTAGCAGCTATGAAGGATCCAAAGAAATTTGATGGACCAAGTGCTAATCGTGTTGAACAAAAAGCTCCTCATCAAGGGTGGCTAAATAAGATATATAAGGTGCGGTGTTCATTTATAACTATTTTTTTTTTCAAAAAATTCCTTGCAAAGCTATATATCTAGAAAAAAATTTTGTCCCACCTGACTGTGCCCAAATTTGCCTAAAAAAAAAAATTTTTTTTTAATTTCTTGAAAAATGATCATTACCTTTTTTTTTTTGTAATTTTGCTTGAGGGCTAGTTGTGTCATTTCACCTAGATGGCTACCTGTCAAATATTCTTATTTTTTTGTATTGGGTACAAAAATATGGTCATTATTTGGCTTAAAAAAAATATTTGTAATTCTCAAAATCTGTTCACTTTTTTTTTTTTTTTTTTGAATCTTGCATGAAGTTAAAAGGCCATAAAGGATAACTTTTTTTGTATGTTGCCACTTCCTGAAATTTTTTTAAGGAAGTTATTTTTTGGAAATTAAATGGTAGAAAATTTTATTATTCATCATTTTAGTGCATTGATCAATTTTTAAAAATTTCAGTCCTATTGAGGCCATAAATTAGTCAGTTTTGGTCCAAAAAATATGTTTTTTTGATTTTTCAAAAGTTTATGTCTTGCTTCTTTTGAAATTTGATATAATGTTAGAAAACATTATCTTGATCATTCGGCCATGTTGAAACAATGGGATAGTTTCAGGCTATATATTTTCATTTTAGCTTTATTGGTTTTCCGAATGATGAGCCATTTATTTATTTTATAGTTTATTTAGCAATATGTAAGATTATAATGCGTAAAATATAGGGTTCTTATATTTCATAAAAGTTACTTGTTCACCCACCCCGTTATAGAGCTGTTAAAAATTTTTATACACCCACAACAGCAAAGGTAGATACTTATGAGATTATCAAATACATAATATAAATCAATTCTTTTGTCAGTGATGTAGTTCAAACCAGAGATTGGGGATTTCACTCCTGCCATGTGGAGTCATATTGATTTGTAATTTTTATTTTTATTTTCTTGAAAAGTCAAAATTTCTACACTCTCTTCTAGTTTTATATCGATTTAATTTGCAGATTTCTTAACAATGTGATTCTTGTTAAGTCATTTAACAATTTATTCTTCTCAATATTACTGCAAAAAAATTTTATTTAAAACATAAAAAGTATTTGAGAACGCAGTTTATATTTTTTCTAGTTTTGCGGTTTTGTCTTTGTGTTTTCTTGAGATTGTGCATTATTTAATTCTAAAGGTGGATTTTCTATTCCTTGGTGATAAAGTGGGAATGAAAGAATAATAACAATGTAAAAAATTCAGAATTTTACATACAGGTTATTAAACTCTAAACTCATAAAGGTTTAAACTCTAAAAACATTGTATTCACCGCACCGAACATAAAAATCACTTATTGATTGACTGTTGTAATGTATGGGTCTGTTAAAGGTATAATTGGGTTTTATGTTGTCAGTTATTGCACAACTAATTGCATAGCATGTTGATAAAGACATAACCATTTGTCTTGCTTTTTACATAAAAAAGCTAATGTGGTAGTTGTCTTGATTTTAGGGAAAACAACAGCCTCCTCCAACAAAAAATTCTCAGAGCAGTGATTTAAGTGCTGCGAACGCTTTTGTGTACACTTTTGGATTTGGCCAAGATCACGATGCGGAAATGCTAAAAGAGATTTCTGATGCTGGAAATGGAATGTATTACTTCATTGAAAATTCAGATAAGGTTAAAATTAAAAAAAAAAATTACTTAAAATTTAAGCAAGGTTATGATGCAAGAGCATTTTTGTCAGCCCTCTTCTTTTTGGTCTGTGTTTTTAATGATCTGCTTGTAACATATTAATTATTTACTGAGGATTTAATTATTTCAGTGTTTTAAAGTCATAAAATGACCTTGTCATATTATTTTAACTCAAATTTATTACATCAGGATCATACCCCTAATTTTATTTTACAATATTTTAAATTAAATCGTTTTTTATGATAAAATACAACCATGTGGATCAAAGTTTAGTTAAGAAATAAAGTCAAGTTTGTAAAAATTAGGCTTTTAAACAGACGTGACGGTGCTAAGATTTCAAAGGGCTGTTTGGTGAATTTTTACTTTTTTTCGTAATTAATCTTGTAAATTAAAGAGATTTGAATTCATAAGCAAAACGGGTGCCTCCTTATAATATTTGTTACTCCATGTGACTCATTTGTGTCATATTAAGTCTTACTTTTTATCATTTTGATTATGCTGAAGGTGCTCAATTATATTCGTTATAAAAAATGTTTTGTTGTTTAATTTTAGATTGCAGAATCATTTGGACACTGTTTAGGTGGTCTTCTTACAACTGTGGCACAGGGCATTCAATTAGAAATTGCTGTTCAAGATGGTGTAATAATCAAAGATGTTCATAGTGCAAGGCCTGCAGATAGACAAGGAAATAACAGGTAAATTTCTGATTTTTAATCATATATCCACCAAGAAAAAAGTGAATATTACTATTATTAGTGTGGGGGCAAGTGTAATTCCGGTCGAATTTGGATGTTATAGTTAATTTTTTCTTTCAATTTGGTATTATTTACAGACCATAATCATAAAATGACTGATTTGTGTACGCAAAAACAGGTAAAATTGGTACAACTTAAGATACAGTTTACAAATTGTAATGAAATTTGGCACCCATACGTATCAAAAGAACAAAATGATATGGCTTTTAAAAAAAATTCAAAATATTTCTCATTTTCCCAAAATTTTTCTAAACACCTCAACAAATAAAATTCAGCAGCTTATTAATAGTATGTTGTTTTTTTTTTTCATTTAGTTGTATAAACATATTCAATAAAGTTATAAAAATGGTTATATAAAAAAAAAATAAAGACGTTGTTGCATGAAAACATATGTTGTAAAACAAGGTAAATATAATAATGGCCTTTTTTATTATATAATCTACAGATTTCAAAAATCAATGTTGTGCTTGTTTAGGACTGTTTATATATTCTTCGTAGATACTTTATTATCACTGTTATTATTATGTTATTTATATCCATCACACAAAATATTTAGCAAAATAGATCTTGTTTTTATCTATAATCTAAATATGTTTTCATTGTAGTTTAGGGTGGAACAATCGCATTCATTAAACCCCCCCAAAGAAGAAAAAAATCAACTTTGATTTTCGAAAAAGCTTTCAAAGATATCAACCTTATGTTGAAAATTTTACAAAAGTGATTGATTTAACCAAAGAATGAAATTTGTATGGTGATGGTGACCTCCAGGTCAACTTATTCTGCCAACGTATAGCATCAAAAGATTTCAAAGCTGATGAGTTTGTTAAAAACAAGTTTATTTTCCACAAAAGTTGCTATGCTAATTTTGGTAATGTCACAAAGGGAAATAGAAAAAAACAACGTGACGAAAAAATGATCGATACAGGGAATATTAAAGAAACACGAAGAAAATCAGTTAGACCAAGACTCCAAAGGAATGAAAGCACTATTGATGATTTCACGGAAAATGAGCTGTAGTATGTCAGCAAGCAAATGGTAATGAGATTTTCCTGGCGTTAAAACTTGAAAGAGATTATGTAGTCAAAAGTTACAAGGCTAAAAGAATCAACCTTGAAGTGTAATAATCCATTGCATCCAAATAATTCATATAACGATTTCAAAGGTTTTTAAATAAATTTGATTGTAGCTATATAAGTATTGTTATTATATAAGGATTTTTTTATTTTCAATTGATTTTGTAGGAGATATAATATTTTCTTTATAGATTTGTCAGGGTATCACCACTTCTGTAACACTAGGGCAAAAAACAGTAATTTCTCTGGATATGCAACTTTAACATTCAATATATACAATTAAAACCTAGGCCACATGTCAATGAAAACTTCATATTTCATATGGGGGAACTTCATAAAGTTTTAACTACACTGAGAACAATAGGAAAATATATTTATAACAGTGGTTTTGTTGCGTGTGTGATAAAGGCATGGATTTACGGGCCACTGTCTATGGAACAAATTTCGCATTGTCCAAACTATGATTTCAAACTTCATTGAGAGTAACGGTAATGTACAGTTTAAATAAAAAACTGCTGTTAAGCATTACATTGATGAAATAACTGTTTCTGGCTCACAGAAAAATCTAATTTACAAGAACAGCGTGACGAGATATTTTTTGGAATCGACTTGAAATCTTGAGAAATTACATTCATCCTATGACAGTTTTGTTAAAAAAACAAAGTTCCTGATCAATTACATGAAAATGTATGAAACACTTCACATGTTTGTGAAAGCAACCAGACAAGAACTATGGGAATTTATATCTTACATCCTTCAATATACTAGCTAGGTATTTCTTTGCTCATGACCAGCTAAATAATGCAAAAATGACACCCGTGTATCTTTCAGAAATGTATGAATTAAAACAAAAGGACTCAGAGTTTCGGGATTTTATAGAGCGAGGCAACTTCTGCATTAATAAATCACAAATTCTATTTGTTTTAATTGGTGCTGATCATCGCATGGAATAAAAGAATCGCACCATTAAAGTCAGTGGTGGTGTGACAGTACTTGCGTGTAGTGATGATGCATTAGAGCGTTTTTTTCTAGTGAGTCCGGAATTGAACAACATTGTGGGTCAATTTCCTGCGATGCATAGTTTATATAAATATGAAAGGAATATGTTTGCAAAACTTGGATGTTCCAAAGAACTTCAAGATGTTTTGATTTTGGAAGGACTTGAGATTTTTGTTATCCATATATACTTTTCCAAAATGCCTGAGCAAATCAAGATTATCAAACAACTTTGCTGGTATCTGTACAGTAAATTTCAGTATGAGTCATACAAACTACCATCCACATGATCGGTTTTAAAATACAAGAGTTATCGCAACCAGTTTGTGGCAATTGTTTTCAAGACTTGTAATGCTCCACATCCTGATCTTCCAAATTCGTTGCAATTTGGATGGGAACAGATTGATAGTTGCTGGACACCCATAGTGACAGATGAACTCCAAGTACCGCAAACTTTTATTGAAATGTCTATGTGCATGTGTAAAAAGTTAAAGTGTTCAATAGGGCAATGCAACTTCAAACAGAACAATATCCTTTACACTGAGATGTGAAGATTTTGGAAATGATACTTAGAACATTAATGACCTTGAAGATGAAGAAAGTTACTAAAGGTTTTTATTATGGGATTGATATTGTTAAATAAGGTGTTACATAATTGATATTAAAATCATTTGTTTTGTATTTTCTATAAAATAATAGGTTTTAGGGTGTTTTTGCCTCAATTATCTGAATTAATCTTTTTTTGTTTCTTAAAATTTTTTGTGTTTGGATTTCATAAAAAGATATCGAAAGATATGTTTTTTTTTTTTTCCTTGATTACTTCAAATATTTTGGGAAAACAAGGAAAATTTTTGATTTTTTTAAGCTTATTTTTTGTTATTATTTTGCAAGTGGGTACCAAATGTGAATTCAAAACGGCTAACTGTATTTAAAGTTGTAGAAGTTTGACCCATTTTTGGCATAAAAATAGTCATTTTACGACTCTGATCTGTAAAATACATAAAAATGAAAAAAAAAAATCAGCATACAATTTTTTTTGAAAGTTTATACCCTTAATTAAAAGCTTAGTACAAAAAAATCAACTGTAACAAAATAATCTGACTGGATCAGTTATTGTGACACTTGCCTCCACACTATGTTGAAGAATTCAGATTTTTTTGCAAACAGAAGATCTTACAAGTGCTATCTTATCCTACAATGCAATATAACTGTATATATTAAACCTAAATGTAGAAAATCACTTATAAAATTTTCATAAACAAAGTATGAAGTTTACCTGTGAAAGACTTTTTGTCAGCTATTCATGAATTTTTTTATCACATTTGAAAGTCCACGAAACTTTTCGACTAATAACTTTAAAGAGATCATGTTAAAATACAAAGTAGCTGACTTTACAAAAAGTATATGACTTGTTGGCTGCCTAAATTTTCATGAGTAAAAATATCGCTTTATTATAATTTTAGTAATTTATTCCGCATCTTAATAGAACAGTAAATTTCTATTTGCTTATTTTCTAACAGAAGTTTTAGTCTCCCTGAAGGAATTTTTCTGAGATCAAAATGTGCCAACATTAGGATTAAATACAACTTATAATTTAGAATTGCTCCATCTCCACCCTCACTCAACTAAAATATATGTTTTTTTGAAATTTACCTTCTCTCAAAATTTTATAAAACATATTAAAAATTTTAGTGTAAAAGTCAACATGGGTGATCTTCAATCAGAAGAAAGCAGAGACGTTGTTTTAGAAATGAGCCTTGAAAAGCTAAACAGTCCACTTGATTCTCAGACCCTTTTCAATGCCCAAATCAACTACTTTAATGTAATTAAGGACACACTAGATAGTGGGAATTCAAGCCTTACTACCTCGCGACCAGGTAAGATTTGTGTTAAAGGCTCGTTTTCAGTCGTAGTAGGCCCATTATTGAAAATTAACAGGAAGTGGAAAATTGGTTACTTGATATTTATTTGGATTATTGTCTGCTCTCTTTCTTGACATTGACATTAGCATTGGGATTGTACATAGAATAAACTGAAAGACTATTTAAAACTTAAAATTTTTATATATATCTTTTTTTAATTGGAATATGAAAAAGCTAATTTGAATTATTTTTCATCTAACTAGTATTTTTTAGAAACGAATTTACCTGGTACTTTCTTTGCCAAATAGTGCATCTTTATGTTTGTTTCAAAAATTTAATGCTCCTTTTCTATTGTTTTTCCTAAAAATGTAAAAGAAAGAATATGCAATAGTTAGATTTTATTTAAACAATACATTTCATTACAGTGCCAGATATTTTTTCTACAGTATCTACCTTTCATCTATTAACAATAGTAATTATCTGAAACCTAAATGCAAATATTTCTATATTAAATCCATAAATGAAATAAAACATAAATGAAATAAAGTGTATAATAGGTACAAAATTACTGCGTGATATTTTATGCAATGCTTTTCTTTGAATATTTAGTCGAATCTTGGAAGATCGAACCCAACATCTATCATAGTAATATCGTGTATAGAGCTCCTTACCTTTTTATATTCATTGTTCTTTTTTAATTGACTCAATTTTTACTTTTCATCTGCTCTCCAGTGAAAATTTATTCATAATTTTAAAAGCATATTTTAACTTCCACGCTGTGTTGACTTTCCAGAGAATAGTAATGCTTCTTCTTCTTCATAGAAAAGAGCAGTTCACGCGATTTAGCCAACTCAAATGTTGATGTGAACAAGCAAAAGTCACGTGTCAATATGACTAAAGTATTAAAAAGTGCATACAAAAAGGCTGACTCAGGTAAGCTGCTTTGTTTAATGATTTTTATTTCAAAATTTTGATGATTTTTGTTTCTTTTTGTTTAAAACTGTTTTAAATTCTGATTTAGTAGTTGCAATATTTCAACTGTGGAATAAGTTTCTAATTTAATCATGTTATTCTATTGAATAAAGAAATTTTTATGAAGTAGTCTAACAGTTTTTGTTAAATTTTATTATAGAATTTGTAATACTTTAACAACTATGGCTCAATAACCCAAAGCTATAAATTTGAAAGAGTTTCAATAATCATTTTACCAACAAAAAAAGAAGCAAAAAAAGCAATTATAGTATGATCTTGTTTTGGTTTTTTGGAATTTTTGTGCTTTGAATTTTCTCTATGGAATTTTTGAATTAAATAGCCACCATTAGTTTATTAAAGCGAATCAAATTACTTCTAGGCGACCTTTCCCAAGCTCGAAATGATCTATTAATGCAGATTGATACACTTGGAGCTTGTGCTGCTAATGCTGATAATGATGAGGACCGAGATTACTATGGTGCTATGCTAAATGACGTCAAAGAATGTGAGGAAAATGTTCAAGATTCTGTGAATTGGATGGCCAAAGGGAAAAAATTGCAAACTAATATGTAAGTTGAAATTTATCCACTTTTTTTTTTTTGCTGATTGAAATCCAGAATCTTTTAGGTTTTAAACATGACAGTACAATTCTTATCTCAAAAGTCAGAAAAGTTAGCAATAAAAATTCTTTCTTTACCTTAATTATTCTTCAGACAAACAGGAGAGAAAAAGCATTTTGCAAAGTGATGTATACTGTTTTTAGAAATTTTCTTCAAAGTTTAATGAGATTTTATTTTTATTTATTTTTTTTTTTTGGTAACTTGATTTCTTAGAATGACTAGGTAGGCTTTATATTCCTTAATTAACCTCTTTTCTCTCTAATCTATTTCATATGATTATAATTTAAAGATATTCCATCATTTTATTATATCATATTTGTGATTATATGGTTTGAATGTGTATTTTTATTGAAAGTACGGAATGTTCTATGAAACACGTCTCAAATAAAATTCAAAAGTGGTTTTATTTTCATACAGATGTTTTTTCACATTTATTTGTAAATCAGATTTTTACTAAAAAATTTTAAAATCCTGACATATCTTTGCTCCGTGGATAAATTTTTATTTGATTTTGTCTGGGTCAGTTCATGTTATAGGTGTTTAATGGCTTATTTACATGCGGTCTAATAGTCTAATAGAAAGTTTTACTGATGGTAATTTGTCTATAGACTCATGTACAACATATATTTTTGTAGAAAAGTTCTAACTTTTTTTATATTTCTGTTCTACAAACAATTTTTTTTTCTAATTTGGTAAAATGATCTTTATAAAGCTAGATACATATTGAAATTAAAACTCTAATTGGTTTTTGTCACCAAACAAATCAAGAAATTCTCTGTGTATTTTGCAAAACACGGAGAATTTTTTTTTTTTTAATAATCCTAGTTTTCAGCTAATGGTTTTATTTTTGTTCCCGGTTAGAGTTTAATTTCATTCATTTAAATTAGGTTTTTAAAAAATATCTTTTACTATCAAAAAAGAATAGTGATATTATAATTGCGTTGGAATAATATTTGTTTGAATTTATCTTCTGAATAAAGAGAAACTAAACAGATAAAACTGAATATAAGCAATTTTCAACTCGCATTGGGTGGAATTTTTTGATTTCATTTTTTCTTATATAAAAACAGAGAAAAAAATCACTGGAAAGTGAATTTGTTTGACTAGAAAAATAGAAAAACTATCAAAAAAATTTTTTTTTTTTTTTTTTTTTTGTTTCCTTAATTATCTTAAAAGTTTTTTATATCATTGTTATTTCGTTTTTAGTTTTTAGTCGCTTTTCTTTTTACCTTAATTTTTTGTAATTTTCTCTATAGTTTCTCAACTATGAACTATTTTTTTACAAAAATATTGGCTATAAATTTAGTCCTAATTTATTCTTTTTATTTATAAGAAAACATTAATAATATTTTCTTTAGTCATATAAATACGTTTTTCTCTTACAACCTGTCAATAGTAAATGATCATTTGTTAAATACTCCATTCCATTCTTTAGACGATAAAATAAAAGCGATTTACTATAGTCGTTGTAATCAGCAAGCAGCATGACGGTTATAACATATATTTTATAAAATTTTTTTTTGTCCAAAGTAAATAAAATACCACAAGGGGGTGCATAAGTTGATTCGATGGATTGGGGTGATTGAAAAAATATGGATTTGAATTTTTAATGTTATTATTATACACTGTTATATGCTATAAAATAATTATTATTTTTATTGCACCTTAACTCGGCTATTTTCTCTACTTTTACAAATGTAGAAATAATGCCAGAATGTTTATCATTTTTAAAGTTATTTTAGTGACTACCATTAAGTAATTCTGTGAGCATTAATGATGCAATCTTTCATAGAAGAAGGACATATATGCCTTAACTGAGAATAATAGTTTTTGAAGTATAATTTTATGATTTATATAAATGTATATATATATATACTATTTTCTAGGATGCAACAACATATGAATCAACGTAGCGCTAATATTGAATCTTCCTCTTATGTTACAAAAGGAAAAGCAAAGAAACAATCATCAGCCAAAAAGTTTTTGTCTAAGTAGCGTTTATGCCCACCTATGTTTGGCATGTTTTTTTGAGCACTGAGGTTTTTTTCTTAGTTATTGCTTAATAATAAAGTTTCTCAAAATTTTTCTTTTTTTTTTACTAAAATCTTCGTAAACAAAACAAAAATTTTCATTTTAAAGTTTTTCTTAAGATTTTTTTTTTTTTTAATTTTTTTCACATTAAGTTAAAGGTTATCGAGACAACTGTTTTTGCGATAATGGATTTTGGATTCGTATATTTTAGATAATAAAAGGCTTTTTTTAGGATTTTTTAGGATTAATTTTTTTTATCATATTTTTTTTTTTTATTACATTGAAACCTTGAACTTAGGCTGCTGTGGAACCCCGTTAAGTCGTGCTCTCAAATGGGGATAGAAAATGCGTCAGAATTATATCAAATATCCGAGTTAATCAAAACTTTCGGTAAATACTTGTTAAACAAAGTCTTGTTTAATTTTTTTTTATTGTGAAACAAATAAAATGAATGGCACAAAGGATTGTATATAAAGAAACAGTTATTTTTTCAAACACAATTAAAGCTTTCATAGCCATTGTTTCTATTTCCCAATTCCACTCTCACTAAAAATTTAAAACAACATCTATGCCTTTACGCATTTCTTCAGTGGTTGGTTTTTTGGATGAGTTATCACTATCTTCACCTACTTCATGTACTTTTTCCTCGCCACCCTTGTATGATGGAAAATTTTCTTCGTTTATCACTTTATTTTAAGCGAAGTACTTCTAAACTTGAAATTGTAATTATGTTAGTAAGTCACGCTATTTTTAAAGAATCTTTGAATTGTTTCTTCTATCAAATTAGCCACCCATTGAGTGCTTCTTCCATCGAACTAACCACTCATGGTGTGCTTGAAAATTAATATCACACTCAGTCTCTTCAAAATAATTCGCTTTTTCTTTGAGAATGGTTCCAGATATAGGAATTTTTGCATGCTGGGTATTCGAAAGCAACTATTAGCATGCTTTATTTAACTTCTCGTTTGAGGATCCTTGCATTCTGAATCTTTTCTCAGACGTTTTGTTTTTTGGATTTCTGGAAATTTTTTGCTTTTTCTATAATGATTCAGACAGTTTCAGAATCGTCCATTTGACGATCTCATATTTTTTATGTTTCAATCTACGAATTTCACTGTGTTAAAAAAATCCAACTCAATCGAAATATTTTTACTGAAGAGTCACAACAACCTAGTAGAACTTAGTGAATGGTCCAACTTATTCAAGGCACGATTTAAAGGTTTGTCGCTAAAAATTATTTGATGCTTATTTTACGTAAAGTAGTTAAAAAGCAATATATGTCAATAATTTTCAACGGAAATCAGTCTTATATAAAATTAGTTTGGGATTTAATATGTAAAGTATTTTGAAAATGATAAGTGTTGTATATTTCATTTTAACTGAATTTTGTAGTAGTGTATTCTTGATATCCGTCCTGCCGGTCATTTGCCAGTTTTTGTCCTGAATCATTTTTTTTTTTTTTTTTTTTTATCGAAAGCTTTATAAAATTATTATGTTCCGTGTTTGTGATATTTCATATAATGTTAGGAAATATTATCTCTGATGATTTAGCCATTTCCAGCATTTTTAAAATTTGCTGGAAGCAGTACTTCTCTCAAATTTCTCTGTTCAAAAATCTTTTTTTTTGTTTTGATTTTCTTCAAGGAGGATTCTTGCTGCAAACACTGTGAAATTTAATGTTTGAAAATATTGTTTCTGGTAATTTTAGCAGAGCCATTTTTCAGGTTTTTCCAGAACCGGCGGGAGCCAGGCAGAGAAATTGTAAAATTTTGTCCGAAATTTTAGATTTTTTTGGTAAAATGAATTACCGAACTCATGTAGCTATTAGAAAATACCTGAAAATGGATCGTCCACAAAAATCATACTTCGTGGGCCAAATGCAATATTGGAAACGCTAACATGATAGCAAATCATTACATTTTTACTCACAAATAAAAATCATTTAAATCATATTTAAATTTATTAATATTACTGTATAGCTTTATTATTTTGTGAATAGCATCATTTTGTATTATTTATCAATTTTTGTTTTTTTTTTAATTTTTTGTTACGTTTTTTTTTCTTTTATTTACGTTTGTATAATAGCATAATATTGTGTTTGTTGCTTCATAAAGGTGTAATATATTATAAACTAAAAATTGTATTATTGACTATGTTTACTAATAAAGTTTTTCAAGTGCCTAAAAATTTATCAATATCAAAGACAACTTTTGTCCCGTGGGCTGACCTTAGTTGCTTGCTAAAAGTATATTTTTGCCCTAATCGAAGCTGGCGAGGGCCCTATGAAATTGTTTGCGTCTGTATGATTTACAATAAACTTTACAATAGACTTCTAAACTTGAAAACTGATATGAATAAATTTATCAGTAGGTAACACTCCCGAATTATCCGGGGTATGACTTCTTGGGTTCAAATCTATTCAAACTTTTCGATTAATTTTAATACACCTTTTTGAAATTAATAATTTAAAAAAATTAAAGGAGACCTCAGAATGAAATCTGAATCTGAAAATTTTAAAATTTACTCGCGAAAACTTTAATTGGATTCATGCTATGAAAAGATGTGTCGCTAAGATTTACGTGATGCTTATTTTGCATCAAGTGGTGACAAGGCAATATATGTCAATAATTTTCAACGGAATTCAATTTTAGTTTGGGGTCATGTATCATATTTTGCAAATGATAAGTCTTGCATATTTCATTTTGACTAAATTTTGCAGTAGTATATTCTCGATATCCGTCCCAGTTTTTCACATGTGTTTTTTATCGAAAGATTTAGAAAATTATCTTCCCTGTTTATGATAATTCTAAAGATGTTAGTAAATGCTATTTCTGATGATTGTAGCATTCAGGTAGTTTTTAAATTTTTTTCAGGCTTATTATGGCGAATACAATTTTTTCTGAAAATATTAGTTTTATAATTTGAATATTTCACGTTGTCATTAAACCGTAGAGCGTCTTTTTTTCACGTATATGACTTGCCGGAATTTCCCGGTCGCAGGTCCATAAAATAAGGAGATCTTTTCAAAAAACCACATTTCTGTCTCAATAAGTGTTTGAAAATATTATTTCTGCTAATTTTGGAAATTTTTCCAGAACCGGCGTGACCCAGGCTGAGAAATGCTAAAATTGTGTCCGAGATTTTTTTTAATAAGATGATTTGAAGAACTTCATGTAGTTATTAGAAAATACCTGAAAATGGATCGTCCACAAAAATCATACTTCGTGAGCCAAATGCAACATTGGTAGCACTAACATGATAGCAGTTCATGTTGCACTATCAAAGATATCAATATATAACAGCATACTATCAAAAATTGAATATTTAAGAAGGATTTCAATTATTTAAAAACCATCAATTATTGGAATTACTGAAAGTAAGCTTGATAGCTCCATATAAGAGTGAAATTGAACTTAGTGGATACCAAATCTTAAGGAAAGATAAAAATAGATCTGGTGGGGGTGTTATTTGTTACATCAAGGATGATCTTAGTTTCAATGATGTTACACCCACAAATGACATTGAAAACATAGCTGTTGATAATCTTCTCCCTTGTACCAAACCTTTTACAGTGGGTATAGTTTACAGGCCATCTGATATCAACAATTTTTATGAGCCTTTAATCCACACTGTGCACTAAGTTTATGAGGATGGAAAAGATAGATTTGTTTTTGGAGACCTAAATAATAATCTTTTGGATAATAATAACAATTATATTCTTGACAACAGAGTTCTCACCCAAAATACACTTTTTGTTAAATATAGTGAGTTTTGTTTCACATTTGGTCTTACACAACTAATCAGGGATCCTACAAGAGTAACATCAAACACCTTTACGTTATTGGATCATTTTCTCTCAAATGCTGACAAGATCACACAGCAGGGATCACTTGAAATTTCTCTTTCTGATCATCAGCCAATGTTCTGTAGTCGCAAAATCATTAGGTTTAGACCTGGTACTAAAAATTTCAGAAAATGCAGAAGTATGAGCAATTATTGTAAGGACTTTCTAAATGAAAGGTTAAGTCGAAAAAATTTTCTATATTATGATAATTTTGATAATGTTAACTTTGCCTTTGTAGATTTTTTATGAAAACAGTTAAGATAAAAAACAATTCTCAAGAGTGGTTTGACAATGAAGTTGCAGAAAAAATAGCTTTAAGACATAAATTATATAAACAATTTAAAAAGACAAAAACTGATGCAAACAAGGAACTATTTAACAGAGCTAAAAATGATGCTCTTGGAACTATTAATAGAAAAAAAAGAGATTTTTTTACAAAT
>JAUZNK010031678.1:0-18708 GCA_035046665.1 Euphysa ruthae
ATTTTGAATCCAAAATGCCTGGAAATTATGTAGAATTTATCCTAAGACCTTACCAGAGTGAATTTTGTAGTATATTTAATCTAGTCTGTGTTTATAAGGTTTAAATAATTAGTTCTAAATATGTATAGTTTCTTCAAAATAACCTACACTTTTTTGCGCACACCGGTAACAGAAAAGGCAACGCTTAAGGAGTTAAAATTTTCATTTTAATAATAGAAAACCTGCTCCCTTCTTCAGGCAAATCTCAAATGACATCTTAGTGTTTACATAGGTCAGTAGTAGGCTCGAAATTCTGAAGTAGGATTAGATGAAAATAAATATAAAAATTATGCAGACAGTAGAGGGTGAATAAGAGGTAGAATAGAAATATCATGCTTAATTATTTGTGCTGCAGACTGTAGAGAACGACCTATTTTTTTCGAAAGACAGGAAACTAGATTTCAGGAATAGTGTGTCCCTGTCAATTAAAAATTCCAGAAGTACGAATGAACGATGTTAAGTTGACAGTATTTGTTTTGAAGTTTGATAGGATATGAGCAAACTAGTAAAGTGACAATGTTTTATTTGACGAGGTTTGGATGATTCGTTGTTATGTGAGCCTTTTTTTTCACGATTTTAGAGTGGTTCAAATTGAATTTTAGGTATAGATCAGGGTATGAAGGTTTATGATAAACTTCAAATGAAAGTTGACATGACAAGTTGTAGTTAAGTCAAGGAATGTGATAAAGTTGTTGGATTCATTTTCGCTTGTGAATTTAATTTTTTGATAAAGTTTATTTACTATTTCGAATAAAGTTTATAAATAAGTGTGTTTTATGACTAAAATTATATTTTTTACAAAAAATTTCTATACTTAGGGTTAATGTGAAGTAGCAAATAGTAGAAGAGATTTGATTGCATGTAAAAGATGTGCGTCCACCTATGGCAATGTCGTCAGTTTGACTGAGAAATTTTGAGTCAAATTTGAACCAATTTTTATAAGAAGAAATTTCATTATGTCCAAAAGGTTGCTAGATGGTGACAGAATTTTTTTAGATATGTGTCATTATCGAGTGGATCTTTTACGATGATATGAGTATCACTAATAGAAACATTGGTGTAAAAATACGTTACATCAAAGGAAACCATACATTCAACTATTTCGATTTCAATATTGCCAATAGAGACTTAGATTGGCAGATTGGATGATAGTGTAATAATTTCTTGAAAAACACTGAGAAATGTTGTGCTTTGATCAAATTTTAAATGTTTTGATCACAAGCTGTTAGTATTTTCACATATTATGTCTTAACGTAAAATTTGAATAAAAATTAATGAATGGCTTTTGAGACAAATGATAGGACTGCCAGATTTGCTAAAAACTAATTAAAAGAAATCACAATATACAAAGTAACTCATTGTGCCATTAAATCTGATCAAAACTAAATACGCCAATAAAATAACATCTACTTATGAACTTTCACTTTATTCAGTTAAATTTTAAGTGTGACGTTTCTAATGTGAATCAACACTTAATTACTGCAATTGCAATCTTTTTAATATCTTGTTACTCCCAGCAATTATCTCGTAGCAGCTTCAAAAATGCACTGAAGGCTTTTTTGATTGTATCAAGTTGATTTTCTAAAGGTTAAGGAAGAACATCCAAACAAAAAAGTAGCTGTATTCAATAATAATCATTGAAAAAGTCTGTTTGATTCCTACATATAGAGTTTTGCTGAATTAATTAGTTATTTGTCGCATTGCGACTGGTTAATGGAAAGCATTTTTTATAATACAAGTGACTTTATTTTAGGTATGTCACATAATCAATTTCAGGAGGACAGTCATACTAGAGGTGAATTTATCAATTGAAACGTTATAATGAGTTAAGGTATTGAGAATTACAGACCTAAATTTGTCCCAAACCAGAATGTGTGGCAGTAAAATAAGAATCAAATTCTAACATGTTTCAAGCTAATACAGCTTTTCAAGTAACCATTGATAGAAAGATGCTTTCATCTTCAGATATTTACATTTATAAAATAACTGCTGTTCAAAAAATAAAATTGAAAACTTAATAGTAAAACTTACCATTTACAATATCAAATTAAAGATAAGTATCAATGGGTTTATAGATTTAACAAAACAATAAACACAATTATGTTGAAACTAAAATCTAATTCTCTAACATTGATTTTTTACCTTTATCACATAAAGAAATTCTACATGATTGTGTAGAACAGAAAATTCAACATAAAGCAAACAAAAATTTGAAAGACTAATTTTTTTATTAGGATAAAATCAAATATTTTCATTAAAAAACTTGAAAACATTTATAACTAGTAAGTATTGAAAAATATTTTGAAAAACACCTCTAATCATATATTTTCTATTCAATTTAAGTTTAGAAAAAAGTCAGAATGAATTCATAGCACTTTTCATTGTTAAGGTCTATCAGAGAGCAAAGGAGATTTAAAAATATTCTGTCTAAAATGCTTGCTGCTGACTACGAGTATACTTTTATCAAGCAAATCCAGTCTGTGTTTCGCTTACATATATACTCACACCATGCAGTCTCCTCTTTACACTGAATAGACTGCATCTTATGATATATACTCATAAGTTTATGAGTATAACCGTATTTTCAAATGTCTAAATTAATTCATACTGCTATTAATTAATTATTAATTTATTAATAATAAGAATTTATTAATTCAAAAGTTATTATAGTTTTAGGAAGGTAAATCTGGGATGTTTCTTTTTTACTTGAAATGCCATTTTTGATGTGATAAGTTTTAAAACATATCCACCAATATATAACGCATGATCTTTTTTTTGACAGAGTTAAATCATGTAAATAGGGTGAATCATAACATTGAGCTCTTTGAAGATTTTGATTCATCTTTTTCTTAGCCATGCTTCTGATTTTCATTAAATTTCAAAATCGTAGTTTCTTTTCTCAGTGAATATTTACATTAAAGAAACTAAGTATTAAAAACAAAAATAACATGAAGCAAAAATTTTTTTTAGCATTGGATCATCTGATCAACTTTATCAATTTTTGGCATGCCATTATTGTAATCCTATACCAAATTGAGTTTCACTCTCCTTTTTCCTTTGTTTTCAGACACTTATACAATCTCACAGAAGTATCTAACCAATCACAAGCAATTCATGTCTGTTTTTACATTTAGCAATAGTGACATTATCACAGCTTCTTTGGACCGTTTTCCTATATTTTCAATTTAGCTTTAGTAACATCGTAAGGATTGCAGTAGCTTAGCAATGCACCACGTATTTGTGTTTTCCTCATGCAATGTACTCTATTAAGGAAACAGAATTGTTAAAAATATCAGTGTGAAAATAGTAGCCTCCAACAAGATAGGAATTGGCTTAACTTTACCCGAAAGCCTTATGAGAGATTTAGGGAAGTTTCATCATAACCATATGGAGAATAATTTCCTGATACAATGCCCATTTATTGTTGTTCAAATAAAATGAGGATTTCTTCTAGGTAGACAATTTTTATCTATTTATTGACGTGCACATCAATTTTTTTTCTTGAAAAACAAATGTTGATCAAGATATTTTTTAACAAGAGACTGAAGAAACGAATTGATTTTTTACCTGTCATGAGAAGCTTTAGACCACCACTCCCAAAAAATATAAAGTTCTTAACAACATTAAATATTTTTTTTCTATTAAACAACAGTTTTCTGTTTGGGCTTACATTGGTACAAATAGACCTCTATCTAATATTGGTAAGTTTGATCATCTACAGTAGTCAACTTCAGACCTTGATTCAGAAAAGCTTAAAGAAGATGATGAGGCAAAGTTCAAAGTAAATTGAACAAGAGTCAGCTATATAGATCTTCACTAGTTATATATTCAGTTGAAATTCACCAAACTATATTTTAAAAGTAATTTAGTCTATGACAATAAACAATAATTTTTTCCATTGAATAGAGGTTGAACTTTCATAAAAAAATAGGTAAGAAAAAATATTTTTAGAACCCATTCAAAAAATAGAGGACAATCGAATATTCAATCAAATATATATAAAAAAAATTAAGAAAAGGTTAGGTACACACAGATTATCTCTTTTACTTAATAATAAATTATCTCTACAAGCATCTTGGTCAGTTATAGACTCTAACGCAATATCATCACCATCATAAATTTTTGTCAACGCCTGGCTTTGCAGAAAACTGTTCTGGGAAAACTAGTATTCACTGTCAGATTGAGTCTTAATATGAGTAGGAGACATGTCTAATCCCTTGATGGAAAGCTAAGGTAATGTTTTTACAACCGGATATCCTTCCTAATGCCAACCTATTAAGGCATTATCGGAAATGTATCTTTTTATCATGGTTCTACATGAGGAAACTTGGTGCTCAAAACTAACGATCATCCAATAACCATGAAAGATTTTTATAAACACTGAAATCACCACAATTATGGACTAAATCTTCAAAAGATATTTAATTAAACTTAATATTATAATTATATAATTATAATTATTTATAATTTATTTAGACTAAATACTTTTGACATATAAATCTTTAGTGGTCGCTTACTTTAAAAAAAAATTGAATTTTTATAAAATCCAAAAAATGTTAATTTAGGGAAAAAATGATATCAAGGACCTTGATAAACAACAAAAATTTTTGGTTAAAGCCTGTATAACACGATATCTAGTCACTTACTTGATTCAAAATATGAAAAATTCATATCTGAAAATAATAACTGTAACTTTAATGACTGAGCTGATGTACAAAAAAAAAATTAATAATTAACAATAAAATTTCAAAATAGTCAAATCTGGGTTTCATAATTAAATCTACCCCCATTTGTAATTAAAATTTGAAAAAGATTATGGACACTTTTTAATAATTTATTATTATTAACAATTTAATAAACATAATTCCGAACAAAAAAAAATCTCAGTTTAGGACCAGAAAAATGTGCAAAAATTTCAGATCTGTTGAACTGTTTTTGAAAAAATGTGCATGACCAACACACTTACACACACATACAGTTGTGAATTTAAAAGAACAGCATTTAAAATTAATACATGCAAATGGGTTTTCAAATAAATCTGGTATTACTTAAATTTTTTATAATATTTATTAAATTTCTTTTATGGCTCACTATTTAATTTTTTATGACTCATTATTTAAAAATTCCACTGACTTAATCTAAATGTGCAATCTACACAAACATTTACTTACCTTACATGTTTTACTTTGGAAACAGAAACTTGATTTAATCCATTATATTTCTGTTTCCAATCTTAATCAAGCTTAAACCAATGAATATAATCTCAATCAATGGACCACAGTATCCAAAGCTTTTCATTACATTGCTATGTCTGCCACTGATTTACATACATTTATTTACAGTATTATAAGTATTTATTACACTTTCGGTGAAAGTAAAAACGTAATGGTTAAACCCTTAAAATTTTACCTACAATGACTCAAAAATATGTGTGTATAAATATTTATTAGGTATATAATTTAATATAAAATAAAACTAGAACCTTAATAATACATGACAATAGTTATCAATTTACATCATTTACAAACTACTATATTTAGATATTTGGATTACTTAACCCATGATGTAATTCAATCACCATTCAAAACTATATAAAGCGTAACTTTTTAAGTATAGATACACATAGCGTAAGTAAAATAGTATCAAAAAAACAGGCATTGATTATTTTTCATCAGCAAAAAATGAAAGCTTAATATAGGTTTGAGGTATTGAATAATTTGTTTTATTAGGTTTAATTATGAATGGTAGGAAATCTTTTGGTGGATACAACAGGGTTTTTGGTTTGGATTAACTCCTAAACATTTTTTATAGATTATTTTTTAGAATATGTATTACTCAAATCTAGAATTTTTTTTTACCAACTAGATAGAACATTGGCACATTGTTTTCATGATGGCTTCATCAATCAATTGCTTTATTTATTATGTTAACATTTTGTATCACTGTGTTAATTTTTTTTTTTAGCACAAGTTCACTAAATAAGTCATGTTCATTATTCTTGGATTTAATTAGTTTAATAATCAATGATGTTGAAGTAACTCAAAGAAAGTTGGGGACAAAAAAAAATTAACAAAAATTCAGATAAAATTGTCTGTAAATAAATTAATATTTAATGATACAAAGAAATAATAGCACAATATTCAGTTATCATCAAGAAGTTGACTATCCTCAAGGCAAAGTTTTTATAGAAAATCCCAATCTAGTATTTCTACTGTTGCAGCAATTAATTGATGAAATTATAACGCACTTAAGAAAAAAATCCTTGTGGTGCCAAAAATTCTGAAATCTCTACAAGGTAGAATTATTTTGTTGAGAATTTATTATTCTTTTTGAGAAATTAAAAGTAATGTTCAAAATCTTAAAATTTTTATAAGGACTCTTTTTTGAAAATTTATGTTGCAAATATGAATAAAAATAAAAAATAAAAAGCTACTTCTACTTCACTTTTCCAATTAATCAAAACCTTAAACAGCTTTTGAAATCAAGGGATGGTTTGTATAAACTTTATGTTGTTTTGTTGTTAATAGTATTAAGCAAAATTTGTGGTTGGTGTATGTTAAACTGCAAAACCTTTTGCTATGAAAGCTGATAACTTAAATGACTAAAAATACATTTAAGAAAAATTCACAAATTGTTAACTCAAAACCAATTTTTATTAAAACATTTTACCAAGCTATATTGGACACTAAATCTGTCTCACCAAAAACATTTTATTAAGCTATATTGGACACTAAATCTGTCTCACTAAAAACAAATTTTGTTACATAGAACAAATTGGAAAGCTCAAACAAAGTCTGGATTCTTAAAAATTTGAAGATGGGCAGATTTAGAAAAATTTCCTGATTTGCTTAATGGAGAAAAGCTTCTCAGTAAGTAATTAGTATAAACAATTTTCTTTGGACTTTGGGCAACTTCTTAACTTATTTGATGTTAAATAGAGCTTAAAGTTTCTCAAAAAGATCTTTAATTTCCCTTTTACAGTTTTATTTCCCTTTTTCAGAGTTTTACAAAACATAAATGAAAAACTGTTAAATATTTTACTATTCATATCTCTACTAAATAATCTTATTTGGCTATGATATGCTGCTTAGTTTGAAATCACACTTAGACTGCTTTTGTATACATTTCAACACATTAATTTTTTTTTTTTTTTTATAAATCATTGATTTGCACCACAAAAAAAAATCAAAAAATGTAGTTTTTTTGGATGTTCTGCTAAACATGGTAAAAAGTTTTTTAACTCGCGATTCCTTTGAGGCATTTGTCCTATAGCGCAAAGTTTTTAAAATTTGATGATAAATACATTAATAATAGATCAATTTAGTTAAATATTCCATGATTATTATCTGCAAAATTAAATTAAGAAACATTGGGAAGAAACATCACAATTTTTCATTATTAGATAAACGATATTCACATATTTACTCAGATTTTCATCTTTTCTAGTTATAGAAGAACAACAAATCAATCATTTTTTTATGTGTACACACATGACAGGTTGCTAATTAGATGAATAGTCTAGTAGCCAGTTGAGTATGCCAAATTTTCTAATATCAACAGAAAAAATTTCTTTACACTATCATCATTGAGTTGACTTTCTAAGGTGGGATACCTAATTTTCAGCATTTCCCAGTAGCAGAGGGAAATTGGAAGTGATATTAAGCGTGCGAAGTGAAGAGCAGTATTTAAAAATAGAAATCTGAGTCTTCTTTATTTTAAAGGAAAGAAATTTAGTAAGTCCAATAGGTTTCAATCATCCATCAAACTAACAAAAAATTATGCTCTTCAGCTGAATCATTTGCTGAGTCTCAGTTTCAATTGTCCATCAAACTAACTAAAAATTATCCTATTCAGCTGAATCATTTGCTGCGCCTCGCTCTTCAATATTATAATCATCGTGTCTCTTATTGTCTCATTCTGGCAAATCCTGGACGAACACAAGTCTGTGCAAGGTAAATTAACTAACGCACATCAACGTCAATTATTCTTGTATTCGTACTTCTGGCAGCTACATGAAACAAAAACCAAAACCGAAGCTGGTTTGTGAGTTGCCCATTGAACTGTCAAGGAACCATTTTCTTCTGTCCATCTATGCTTTTTGGGATTACACAACTCATGGTGGCAGTTAAGAACTGTCTTCCATTGTTCCATAGTGAGCTATCTCCTCACCGAAAATCCAAAATCTGGCAGTGATCTGTATCTGAAGACCAATCCTTTATAAGAAAACTAACCAGGTCAATTTTGTCTTGGGGTAACCACAAATTTTTGTCAAACTGCTTTGAGTGCAGCTGGGCATTGATAAACCAGATGAGAAAGCATCTTTGATACTTTCTATAACAGACAATATCATAGAAGTCACACAAAAAAGAATCTTTTCAAGAAAGCTTAATCTTTTGTGGAGCCAGATTTAATGTAATCCAGTAATATCTAGACCCTCTCAATGAAACTGTTCCAGTATGAAGCTATTGGTCCAAATTCAGATAAAATGCACTCCTCAAATTTTCGAAACGATTTATGAAGCCCAGCAATCATTCCCAGTACAGAACTAAATGTCTCCCTATTTCAATGATGGATCATGTGATTTAGCTCACTCATTTAGCCACTGCGAAGCTGTTACAGTGCTTAATTTTCAACATGATTTATACTAAGTTGACACCCACCAGACTAGCTTTCTCAGGGTGTTAGCCATGACTGAAATTTATACAGCAGTTGGGAATTCCACCATAACCCCTCCTACCTCCTGACCTCCGCAGGCAAGGCCACCATGGTTGACCATGCCAGAAAATTTTTTTGAAAATTTTTCTCTAGATTGTCTAAAACAGCAATATTGAGGTTGCAAGTCTTTAATTTCTTACGGTAAAAACAACACTCTTTTTATTTCCAACTTTTTAAAATAGCAATATACAACTCACTGCTTTCAACCAAAACTATAACATTTAAGATTAATAACTTGTAAACCACATTTAAATTTCAAAAAATATACGCGGCTTTTTGTATAGATGGGTTTCCTCTAAAAAGGGTTTCCCCAATTTATGCAAAAATGTTTGAACGTTTTTACAAGCACCTGCTTTTTTTGCATCACTTTGATGTTGGCATGTATATTTTAGCTTATTTAAAACCCACAACAAAATAATCTTTTTTAATTTAATGTTTCTTTGATTTCATAACACTATGATCTTCATCTTGGTAAAGTGGTTTGAAACCCACTGCTTCTGCACTGTATAAATCATACTTCCATGCCTCCTTCTGCACTCTGCAAACAAATCAAACTTCTGAGAAATGAGTAGTAATTTTAAATAAAAAGTATAAGCGATAAAAAGAAAAACAATAGAGTAACAATAAATTTATAATAAACCTGCGGACGAGAGCTAATGTATAACGTTTATATACTTACAGTCCAGATGTTTAAAACCTACTTAAAAGATCAACTGAAATAAAAAAAATGTCACATAGTGCGAAAGTTTAACACAAGATAACATAATGTATTTCAGAAACATAGTAGTACAAAACAAACAAACAAAACACACACAAAAAAAAACAGAAAGAAAGAAAAATAAAAGATAAATAAGAGAAAAAGAATAAGAGAGCATACATAATAACATAATAACATATAACATATAAATAATAAATAGCTTATAAAAAGAAATGAAAATGGAGATAGGCACAATACTGTTGTTTTAAATTGAATCCCTCAAACATATCTTTCTAAATAATGTTATTATAAGATAATAGTTTAATCTTTTTTTAAATTAAGCCAATTTTATTTTTATTTTACATTTAATTTTATTTTTAAAAATTCACAATTGTTATCATAAATAACATTACATTTTAAACACATATTAATAACACCCCACCTAGCAAACATATTGCACTTCAAGTGACATGTTTTCAGAAAATTAAATGTTTTAAAAATCACTTATATTGCAATAAATCTTTTTATTTTTAAAATGTTTATTTCTTTAATGAAAAATTTTTTTTAAATTTATATATGATTTTTAAGTAGAAAGAATGGTTGTTAAGACTTTGCTTTCTAACACCAATATGTGCGAGTTCGAAAATATATTAAAATAACAAAGTGATTATATTAAAGTTATTGCGGTTTTAACAGGACTGGTAGTTCATGAATAATTAACAATTAGGTTAAATTGAAGTAAACTTAGTAGTTGCTAAGAAACAAAGTAAATCATAGACAAAAAAATTATTTATTCATTTTGTAGTAACAATCGATTCTATTGGTTGCGTATAATAGAGTAAACTACAAAATATAAATTATAATTTTAAAAATATTGTATGACTGATGTCGTAACCGACAAAGAAAACCAACGTACAATAGCAAGAATATGTTGTACGCTTGTACGCGTATTTTTTTTAGCCCTGCCTTATACGTTTAAAAACAATTATATGCACACCAGGGAGTTCCTTGCAATTTTAATGGTAAATACTTCAATGGGATTGATTCAATTATAACATCAACTGTTTTATTATCTGTATTTTAACCACATTAATAGTTTTACTTTCTAGGCTAAAAATAAACTCGAAGGTAGATTACAAAAATAACGCATAATAAAGTAAATGTTATATAACATACTAATGTCATTTCGTTTAAACACGATTACGCTTAACGTTGCAGAGAACACCCACTGTCTGCTCATTAAGTTATATTTAGTTATATTTAGTAAAAAACTATGGAGTAGCAGACGTTCTTTGAAAACATTCATAAACTGCTTAATTGTTATTATGTTGAAAGAAAAATAGGAAGAGATTAGTATGGGCAGATGATATATTGTGAAACAAAATTTTCAAAATAAATATTTATAACTTCATAGAAAGCAAAAAAAATCAACAAGTGTTTTACTTTGTGTTGCTACCTGCATTATTTCCAATACATAATGATTAAAAAGCAAATATTAAATAATTAGTATTTTTTATTTAATTTTTTTATTCACTTCCAATTGAAAAATTGACTCAATTGTGAATACTGCGTTATATGCTGTCCCATCAGGCTGGCTAACATCCTGCTTCTATACAAATATCTTAAAAGCCAGCTACTGTAAATCTTTTCCCAATCACTGTCATAAAAATGCAAGAGGCATGAAAGGCACTCACTCTCAAATTGATGAACTTTTGAAGATCGCTGTTTCTAGGACCAATAACTATCTCAAATGCCATTTAATATATTAATATATATGTTAACCTTTGTTGTGACTGACTGATACTAGGAAGGACAAAAAATTGTGCTCACACATGTTGGTGGTTCTGTTTTCTTCAAACTGTGAAAAAAACTGTAAGAATTAACAGATGCGTAAGTGCTGGGATGAACTCTTTGCGGAGCGATAGCTGCACTCGTGTTTACTTCAATTGTTGGTTTGAATGATATTTGTTATGGGTGAATGTTAAAGTGTTCGTTCACTGCAGTTAGGTGACCTGACTGGTGACCTGGATGGTTTTGTTTTGGCTGTTGTATTAAGATTCCATTGGTGCAATGGAGAGCTGCACAAGATAGTGTTTCAGGATTATGGTCACAGTTATCACAGATAAATGTGATTAATGTTGAAAATTAAATATTATTTGGAGCGAAAGAATAATGACTTTAGTGGTGAATCTAATATTTTGCAAATGAGGTTTCGACATTACTCACCTCATCATAAGAAATTGAGTGACCCAATTGAGTGATTGAAAATATTAATAAATAATCTTGATCCTGTCCTTCGCTTTTTAATTTTTCCGAGCTTTACATGTTTGACAAAATTTACATAGTCTTTGCTCTGGGTGTAAATGATATCTTGACCAATGGAATTACTTAGACTTCCTACTCGTTTGGAAACAAGATTCATTCATGAAATGCAATTGCTTTTTATTTTTCCAAAAAAATGTCAGTTCTTCTTCAAATGTCAACTTCAATCTTTTTTTAAAATACTTGAAATTACAAAATGCCTTAACAGGTATTTCCTGATCTTTCGACAGTTTCTTATAATATTTACTCTTAAAGCTGCTATAGTGTAAAGTTTCTTTCCTTAAATATCGTTTTCTGAACATGTGCTACAAAAGGAGCAAAAGCAACTTTTCCGTTTATGGTATTCATCTGACATACCATTATCACTCTGAGTAATATCTCGTTTGCATTTCTGGTGATAATAAAATTCTCGAGCCATTATTTCTCCAATTTTCAAACCATACAACTGAGCTTTGGTGTATTCACAATATCTTGGGCAGATGCAGCAAGAGACATTGCAGCAGCCTCAGAAGTACAATTTATAAGACAATTCTAACTACCAAAATTTGTTTGTTTTATCGTTCTTGCAAATAATTCTTCCCAATAGTTGTAAGATGGTGTCTAAAACAACAACATAACATGAAAAAGCACAAAGCTTTATACCCTAACTACCATTCTGCTCATAAATTTACGACCTTCTGTCTTGCTGTCTGCCAATTTCCTACCTTTTAGAAATTTAAACAAAGTCTTTAGACTGAGCTTTATAGGGTAGTTATATGGCAACAACCAATGGTAAAAAACTAAAATAAAAGAAACACCTGAAAATGCTTTCATTTTAGCAATCAAGGTAATATGCTCCATAGTATCACAAATAAACATCTCCTTGTTATTCTATACCTGTTAATTTCTCATAACTTTGGAAATCTATATTGAATTTTATTGCAACAATTTTGCAAAAAAATGGTAACAACCTAAAGAAATTACCTGAACCTTCAGTCTGTCTTAAGTTCATTCTTAATTCTTCATCATCAGTTTGATTTTTATGCTGTTTTTCTTCCTTGGTTTCTTGACACGACTTTCAACTCCACTTCACATGGCTGATAACACTTCCAATTCGTCTCCACCACTGGAAAATGCTGATCAAGTTTTACTAAGATTTGACAAGAAATATTTCAGTTATGCCCACAGATTATATTAATGAAACTTATGTTCAAAATTTTTGACATACTGTACTATTCTGCTCAGTAAAATAGATAACCAAAAGTGTTTTTTACATTTTTTTTTTTGGAATTTTCTCACATTGCTGTAACAATTTTTATAGGTTACAATTCTTCTTACAATTCTATGTGATTGTCATATTCAACCCCTCTGGCTCTGACTAGACTTTAACATGATTTATCTCAAAACATGAGTATTTTATATTTAGGAAAAATAATGGAATCAAACAAAATAAAGAGCCAACTTAACCTTGATCCAACTATATACCATATAGTAGGTTGTCAGGAGAACCCTATCAAATGTGGAGACCAATTATTAGTGTTTGGAAATAAAGCAAACAGTGCAGTAAAATGTAATGGAGAATATACTAACCCTAACACACAATTAAAATTATATAAAGCATATTATGATAACAGTGAAGTCTGCGTTATTCAAAGCGCAGCTGGCTCAAGCAAAAATAAAGTTCTTCAAATAAAACATAATGAATTAACGCTTCGAAATGCACAATTTAATTATCATGACCCAACATCGAGAATAAATATATCAGATATTGGACGTGATGTTTTGTTTGATGTTGTTCATGATGGTAACAAGTTTGGAATGTGTTTACACTACAACCAAAAATTAGTGGTAGGATTTGATGATCATGGAATGCCTACACGACCAACAAAAACTGTTTTGAAAAAGCCTACCAGCACATTCATCAGATATAAAAAACAAGATGCTGATTGATAATATATAACTTAACCCTTACACTAATTTTGCTATCGTCTTAAGAAATCATTAAAATTGTAAATTGGAAATAACTTAATTTCAACATTAATTTTAGTATAAAAATATAAGATCTAATTTAAATTTTCCTTGGAAAAAAGTTTTGAGTTACAAAATTTAACTCAAGAGGGGAAGGGAAAAGGCACTTTTTCAAAAGGGGCACCTAACCAAAAGCAGATGCTTAATTAAGGAAAAATGGTATCCAAAAAAAAAAAATTATAATGCATAATACATCAAAATGTTTAATAATTATGACTAGCCATGTTTCATTGAATACTAATGTAATTTTTCAAATGAGGTTCAATGCTTGTATCTTTAAAACTTTTTCTTTAAATAATTTTTCATAATGAAATTGAATTAAAAACTTGTTACGCAAAAAAATTTAGAATTTACAATTCATTGTTTAATTAATTTAACCCTATTTGCCATCACCAGACTAGTCCGGGATTTCAATTTTATTCAAATATCCCAATCCTGGGCTAGTCCAAATTTAACATGCCTTCACTTAGGAGAAATTTTTGACCGGTAAATGATTTCTAATAGACCAATTTTATTAAATCTTCCGTAAAAGTTTATTCTCAAAAATTGCTCTTTTTTTGGAACTGGTTTGACCTCTTTAAAAATTTGAAAACATTAAAAAAAAATAATGGCTGAAAAAATATCCGACAAGAAACTATTTTCTTTGACTTTTTGATGGCAATGAAGACAAACTGAACTTACTAAAAGATATTAACATTTATCAGAACTGGGAAAATGTTTTAAATTTTTCTAGTGATGGAGAAGATGCAAATTCAGATTTTTAAGGCTTTTCAGACTGAAAATGAGTAAAATGAAAAAAATATTAATAAATGGATAAATATATGATATTGTATTTGGAGACAATTCTCACCCATTACCAACACAGCCTTGACAGAACTTGATGTTGAAACACATGAAAATGTAAATGATTTGGATGCTTTTGATATTTTTTTTACTATGACTTTTTGTATTTATCATAAATAACCTTAATAACAAACATTTTATTGTATTTGATTTATCCAAAAATTACGTTTTTTATGATTTTTATAAAATTAGTTTTCTTTTTTTTTTTTTAAAGATGGGGTACAAACGTACAGTGGTGATTTTCTTTCTTTAATTTTCTGAATAGTAAAGTATAAGCTAAAAAATAAGCCCTGACTGAAATTTAATAAACAAAAGTTTGGACAAAAAGTAGGGTTTTTCTTTTCTTTTGCCCTAAAATAGAATTTCAGCTATGGAGGGCAAAGGGTTAATCAAAATTTATTGATTAGTTTTTTTTTATGTTATTGATAAGAATTTCCTGCTAGAATAACTGTGACAACTAGAAAATAAACTATATTTCACGTCTTAATGTATGTCATGAAATCAGATATTGAGCTTAAAAAAACTTTGATTTTGAGCTGGTATATATTAATAGAAAATGACTTTTAATCCAGATCCAAATGACCAGCTACCAAAGCGACATTTTAGAATGACACCCATTTACCCACTAGTTATATTCAACGATCTACCATTTAAAAATTTCATGGTAAAAATATCTATACTTAGCCACATCTTCATTATTCTGCTGATGATAAACAAAATTAAAAGTATTTAACAATTTTTTTTTAAATAATAAATTTTAAAATGTTTTTGGAATTACCATTAAATAAAAATTGCCATTATGTCACATGCTATGTAGAAGAAAAACTATTTATAGGATCAAGAATATTGGAGAAAAAGTAGGTGTCAATTTACAGTTTTAACCAAACACTGCAATGGATTTTTGGCTAATTTGGAAAGGGAAATGATGGATACCCAATGTTCCATACATTAAAACCATTGCATGCAGAAACAAAAAAAAAAAACAGATTGGTGAAAATTAGCGACTTTAGAGACAAAAAAGTGAGATAATAATTTAATGATTACATGGTAGATAAATATTTACATAGAAGTTTGTACATGATGAACTGTTTAAAAATATTAGTATCCGCGATAATCAGCACAATAATTGTTTCTTTGAAGTGTAAGTGTAGAAATGTTGTTAGCAGAACTAAAGAAAAAAATTTTATTGTAGTTTAGTTTTCTTTTCAAAAGGACGATATAATGGACATTTTTTCTGATAGTTAATATCAACATGTTGACAGTCCCTTCAAGAGGCAAATTGCCAGTAAATTCTAAAATCCATGTTTAGTTTGTAGGTCTGAAAAAAGAGCAACATTATGGCCAAAACAAATTATTGAATAATAAACCAGGGTTGGGAAAATAGAACTCTTAACATTTGTAAAAATTAAACTATTTATATATTTATTTCACATTCAACATATATTAATTACCTTCATTTACTATCAATTTTAAAATATAAACTAAATAAAACTTATTTATTTTGACAAGCTTTTAGTATAAATTTATTAAAATCAAAGTTTATTAAGAAAATGTCCTTTTTCAAATTCCATCCCCATAAAAAAAAAAAAAAAAAAATTAAATGTGCTTTTCTTTTTTTAATTTATAAGAAGTCAAACATGTAGATATTTTAATGCGTTAAAAAAGACCCAAAGAATTTAAGTCTGCTCATAAAATAACTCTCTTGCTAAAGCATACATAATTTCTGGAAACGTCCAATGTATTTCAGTTCGGAAGTAAATTCTAAAAATACTTCATTCTGGACTGTATCTGAATTTGCCTAATATCATCTGATAGATAGCTAAAGAAGTCTCACCTTCAGCCAAAGAGTCCTTTGAAATTTAGTAGTAAATTGTTTTAGCACAATAATTTTATCAGTACTGATTAGGGACAAAGAATATTGCATGCCTCCTTTTAAAATAATCAAAAATTTCCCTTAACTCCATTCTTGCTATTGCTATTGCTTTTAAACTTTCTAAAGGTCCAAATACATTTCAACAGTTTTGCTATTTTTATCCTTCTACGTATAAGTCTTGTAGCTTAACCTAAAAAGCTGCTACGTTCTTGATGAAGCACATTTTTAAAAACCTTCTGCTCCCAGCTAACCAGTAAAGCACCCATTGATACTGGGTTGTCAGCTCAACAGTTCATGATATTATTAAATTACTTCTAAGACTCTAATTCTTACTTGAGTTTAAGTTTCAAGCATACTTATATGCTCTAGTGACTTGAATTGACTAAAATACTTCTGAGAAATGAAGCTATGGACTACGTGCATATAGAAGCCTATCTATAGTAAAACACAAAGATATCTAGGCAATGCCAGTAGTGTATAAAATATATTAACTCCGCATATAATGCATATTGATCTAATCTCCCGAAATATAAGTTAACACAAAAGCTTATATAAAAATAATCGTAACAATAAAAAAATGAATGAGCAGCTAAATTGTTGAATTTTTCCTAAATTCTGATTATTAAAAAAAATACCACCAAATCAGTATATTTTTTATTTGAAAATTTTGCATATAATCAATATTTCAAAAAATTTAGAAAATTATTAACCATGAAAAAAAAAAAAGATTATCCGTGAAAATTATTCCTGCATAAGTTTTGATACTTTATGCATAAGTTTTGATAATTTAAACTTAATTTATCAAGAATAATATTTTAGATAAGTAATTTAAACGAAAAGAAGGAAAAATCCTCGTCTAAACAAATTTTCACCCAACCCATCAGAAATAATATTTTCTAGTATAAGAATTTTATGCAGGAGTGTTTTGAGAATTTTTTTAGAAAACTGTTTTTTTGCTAATCATGGAAACGATCTCGTTAAATTTAGAAAATACGTATAAAAGTGCATCCAATTAAATAAACGGCAAATGAAAACTACCTTCCATCTGTTTCCACATTCTAGACAAAACACAAACGTAGTCATAGGTTCATCAGCACTCCTTGTTTGCACCTTTAATTCAAATAAAAATATTAGTGTAAATACTTTTATAGGAAATAGGTAAAAGATTTTATGCTTAAAAAAATTTTACCTTAAATTTTAGGCATAAAATATAAGCAACAGGTTTTAAAAAAAAGTTTCAAAAAATGATAAAGATTATCAGATATTTTCTAAAGGCTCAGTAGTAAATTCAGACAAATTTTATGCTGGAAAATTTCTCTTATATATTCAAATAAATTTCATCACATATTTTTTTATATAATATCCTTCTTAATCTTGAGGTATCAGTGCTCAGTGGATTCCCTATAAAAAAAAAAGTTTGTAAGGATTTAAATACAAACAAGAACTTTTTTCATGTACATATACATAACGTGTACAAAAAACAAAACTAAATAATTAATCTCTTATAGAATAGCTATTATGTAAAAACTTCTTCCAAATAATCAATCAACAGCTTTTTAATGTTGTTTACTAATCGCATTATAGAATTGCAAAATGTGATAAGCATTTCCCTTCCAACATTTGATGTTGATTTTAAAAAAAGCTTTTGAAATTTAAAAAAAATTTGTTTAGAAGAGGTTCTAAGGAATGCTTGCCTTAATTAAGTTGTATACCATATGTTTTTTTCCCTACATATGGAGCATTATTTATTGCTTTGGCTCTCAGTATAGTGAAACAAATAAAAGTCAACACACTTGATTATATGTTGTCTTTCTTTTCCCACACCGACCACATTTGAACTGACCGGTGGCTGTACCTTCTGTTTTACCCATCTGATGTTCTCGAATAGCTTCCTTTGTAATTTCCTTGCGTTGTGCCTTAAGTTCATCAGATGCCATATCCTAAATAGAGAAAAAAAAATTTTATGATTTCCACCAAACTTTTTACAAAGCTAGAAAATTCGCTTTTTTCGAAATTTTAAGTTTTGTTGAGATGAAATTAAACCATTTCATTTGAAGTATTCTGAGTATTAATAAAGAGAAGCTTTAATATCTAGTACGCATGATGCTTTGTCTATTTGATGATAAAATTTTGAAAAAAAGAATTTGAGTTATGATTAAAATTTAAACAAAAATTGTTTATATATATAAATATATATATTTAATATATAAAT
>JAUZNK010031689.1:0-18707 GCA_035046665.1 Euphysa ruthae
AATCGATTATTTTGAAGTTTGCCTAATAAGTCTAGAGTTGTTTCATTTCACTTTATATTAAGCTCTAAAATTTCACACTTTGAAAAATAAGTAATAACGGGTGTGCCGTGAATAATTATTGAGTTTGTGAGTCTACGAAAAACGGATTAATTCATAGAGGGCACAATAATGTTCGCCATTTTAAAGAAATTTTAGTCCATGAGCTCACTCTAGATATTAATGGCTTCAACGAGCCTCAGGTATATCAACTTAACTTCCAGGTTTTTTGCCATGGTTGCGAAAGATGAAATTTGCCATTTTCTACAAAACTATAAGTTACAAAAAATTTCAAAATAACAAACAAACAAACAAATAACTTTAAATTTAGTTTTAAAGACGTCTATCGAATTTATCTTGTAGAATTACATGTTATTCAAGCAAAAGAAAAATTCAATCTTAAAGTATTCAAACACACTAACGAACTAAATAAACAAACAAGTTTAATTGTAATGAATTAAAACAAAAATAATTATTTTAAGATGTTATGTAGTAAAAGTATATAAAAATTTAAAAAACTACGTAACTCTTTCGATGATCACTTGGAAAAATTTGGGATTTAGGATGTTTTAACAAAAAAATTCAAAATGGGTTTTTTTATGCGAAGCGCAAAGTTAAGTCAAACTTTACCGTCTTCAACTTATACCTTAACGTTGGTAAGTTACAGTAACAAATATCATAGGCTCCTACGCATTTTTCAAGAGGTTGTTCATTTTTTTATGATATTTCAATGTTATAGCCTACGCTAACCCTCATAAACTGTTCACCTTCTTGGAAAAATTTCGACTTCCAGTCCAGTAATTGCAATCGATTTAATATTTAAATCTTACGTCATCAACTGTTTTGATTATTTGTGGCTTAAAAGTGAATCTTTATTGCGCAAAATTAATTTAGTTTATTTTTAAGTTTTGAGCGCTCGTGGCGTTTATTTTAATCGGATATGGCTTATCAAGTTTGAAATAATTTTGAAAACAAATAAGTAAATAAATTTGAAAGAAGTAAAAAAACATTTAATCATGAGAAGTTTATTGTACAGACTATACAGCATGCACGTGGCAATGATATCATTGTGATCGAATTTGTATTTATATTTAAATTGCGATAAATATTTATGGCGCACAAAATTTTAGTTCGGTTTTCGATTATGGAGTTTTTTTGAAACTTTGTGGTGCAACACATTTTTTTTTTATGGGTATTATAAATTGAAATAAAGGTATCTAAAAGGTTTTGATAGTGCAGAGATTCGAATTCATCAATGAAGTGACTTATGTCTTAAACCAACGCCTTAGAACACTGAGCCACATCAACATATGCTAACATTTAAAAATTAATAGTTTTAAAACTTTTAAAATAAAAACATCCAAAATTTTGAAGCTGTGGACAGTGGGAAGAGTGTAGATTTACAATTACCAATTATATATCTCCGTAATAAAAGTTCTGTGGAGATTAATGATTGCAAAAATTCGTAATTTTCCGTAATAAAAATTCGTGTTTTATGGGAATTTAAGTTATTATTTTGAGTTCATTGACGCACGCGAGGAAGACTTAAGCTCTTCCTCTTCGGGGATAAATCTTCAATAGTCCCTGGGAGGTACCATGTGGACCATAGGTACTTTCACCAAAAATTATATAGGTGTTGTGAGTTTGATATGAGCTGCAAACCATATGCAATTCATATATCCCTTATCAAAAATTAAAAAATGATCATCACTTGTCGTTCGTTGAAATTCACTTGAAGTACTGGTTTTGCAGCACGGTTGATTGGTAAAGGCAGATAGATAATCACTATGTTCACGAGTACTACGTATATTTCGTCTAAGGTTTTCCATTGACGGTAAATTAACAGCAGCACCTTCGGAAATGTTTGATTCCTCTGCTTCTATAACTTGGTGACTTGTGTCAATGGTATAAGAAGCTTTTCGTTTTATATTGGACTTTATTTTGGATAGTACGCAGTTTATCTCCTATAGAGTGGTGCTTGTATTCGTTATTTTATTCAATAAAATCATCTGTAACTACAAGCTTTACTCGGGCATTACACAGCCTGGTCGTTCTTAAAGCACATTCCCATGACAGAATGTTTTATATAATGTAACCATTCCTCATTAATTTTCTTCAACTTTTTTCCAGTAGTAGTAAATTCCATTTGAAGATGCTGCTTTAAATAGTTAGAAAGACTAATGGTGAAAATAAACTCTAATTGTCTAGGCGGCAATCACCCGAGGTAATTTTCCGGTGACAAATATTTGGGGGGAAATTAGTCCGCGGGTAATTTCCAAGGAGCAATTATCCTAGTACCTTTAAAATCTACTCCGCATATATACCTAATACGACGACGACGACGGCGACGTTGATGATGACGATCCAGCTCTTGGCTATATGTCGCTTTGAAACTTCCACTCTAGGACTGTAGGCACAAATAGATCGCCGGTGGTTGAATTTAAAGGCGGTAATCCTTTAATAACTTTTTAATTGCATGTTCTAAAACACCTGCTTTGCTTTAATTTTTTTAATTGATTAATTCATTGTTGTGAAGATTATGTCTGCTTTTTTGTTAACTAGGCGGGTAATGTATCCAACATTATTTGAAACAGGTTTCCAATAAGATTATTTTCCTGTTTATAATTTAATTCCGCTAAAAATAGTGTCTCCATTAACTCTGAATGTTTCAACGCTAACTAAACATTTCACCATGGAAACATGATTACAAACAGCATGGAAACTAATTACATATTTTATCATTAACATAGAGGGAACAAGATCTCAATTTAAACTTAATCTAATATTAATAATTCATTTTACAATTAAACGTACATTAAACAAAATAATGATATTGGTGTTCCATATTCCTAAAAATTTTTTTTAACAGTATCTTTACGCCTATTGAATGATTTACTTTCCTTGATTAGAACGATGATTCAATGACTCGATCATCCAATAGATGTTGTTCTCTATAATTATCTCCAATAAGTGGCGCTTTATCACGGGAACACATAAGACTTTTTCTCGAAAATGGATCATGAATAGCATCCAGACTCTTTGATGATTCGGTCACAGTAGCCAAATTTTGCATTAATTCAAAATGTTTTCTAGCTATTTTTATTGGCTTTTTGAGTACAATCCATTTGACACATTCTGATAAAGGAGGTGTGGTTAAAGAACCTTGATAAGTGAAATATTCTTTGCTGATATTCTTAACGATATCATACAGGTTTATGTTACAACTGGTGTACGTGTCATTTAAATATTTAACATTACTTGCCACATTTATTAAGGATTTCAAAGCTTTAATATCTGATGTGTTTTCTTGGCTTTCGTCATTGATTTCAAGAAACACTCCAATGACGCAAAGACCAGATGGATCAACCAAAGCATCTCCAAGCGTTTTATGTATTTTGCAGTTATAGTGCACCATATGCAACTCTGCGTCATACTTCTTCCCATCAATACTGTGTTCCGAACCTTTATTTAACCCCCGTCCCCAATGAAAGTGACACTCTGCCAACTGATATGGATTTAAAAGGGGGCCTCCCCATACGTAAGATGTTTCGTTCTCTTTTACTCCAAATTTTATATTCACACCTTTATTCTCTGCTTTAAAACCAGTTCCTTGCCAATCGAACTGTAATGGATTGTCTATTAATTTGTTACTAGTGGTGCTTAACGATGTAACGATATTTATCGGTGATTGATACTTCCCTATTTTCCATTTTTCGGTCCATGTAAATTCTCCAAACTTGTCAGAATAGTCCCAATAATTTTGCGTACCCATTGATTTAGCTCTATAAATAATAATTTAAAAATCGGTATATGAATATCCTCTAAAAACAACAAACATGCAGGGCGTTATAATCTGTATGGTTTCAAAGACTTTTGTATACGTTTAATGAAAACATTCAGAGTATGTTGTAACAAACTTCACCAGAGCTTTTACTACATTTTAACAATATATACATTGTATATTACTTAAATGAATTAACCTATCAATAGTTTAGTTGCTTGATTAAATTTACTGGCCTATTATTTTCTAATCTCTTTTTTTACTGCAATTCATGAATAAATATTTAATCGCGTTTCACAAATTAAATGTAGCTAACATTCTTATTATTTTACAGAGATGTTACAAAAAAAGTATATGAAAATATAAAGATATAAGTATATAAATATAAAGATGTTATATTTAATTTAATTTAATAAAGATTTTATAATTTTGATCATATCAATCTTAAAAACTGATATGATCAAAATTGAGCATTTGATTCGAGGAACATATCAGTAGTTTTTAGTCATCTTACTGTAAGAGGTGCGTTTTCACATTTTTTTAGCTGTTGAGGTTAATTATTTCACATAAACTCCATATTAAAACTTGATTGCAATCATGAAATTATCACGTTTTAAAACTAAACATAAGCTTTTTTTTATAAAACTATCTTTTAACTTACTAGCCAGTGAAATTATTAAATAGATTAACTGCTTATATATACTTATTCTTATATGAATATTTATTTCAACTGTTGAATCTGCTACGAATGTTACCAGAGTTTTACCCACATGCGCTGCTGTTGGCGATTTTTTGTGTTGGTAAAGTATTTCGGTGTAGGTGTTGTGTCGAATAGTTGTTATTGTTCTTTTACGACCGTTTGGTTATGAACCTGTGGTGGTTATATCGTTTAGTCGAGGTTAACCTTGCTTTCTTCGGCTATGAACTTTCCAGTGACGCTATTTTCTGCATAAAACTTCTGTTGCGCAATGTAACTCGTCAGCTGCCGTAAATAAAGATACGATATTGGCGGTTAGGTAGTGTTTCCATTATCCTAAACATTTTATCCCATTTTAATGTTTGGTTACCGGTTTTATTCTCTACAGCCACGAGATATCCGAATTGAAGTGAAGGGAGATTTTTTGGAGAAAAGGTGAATGTAGTAGCAGATTGATGACGTCAGTTGAAAGCAGCTTCTCACGAGCTAATTCGGACCATTCTAATCGTATTGGTTTTGGTAAGTGACGTGTGATGTTTCGAGCAAACATAATTTCTGAAGGAGATAATACTATATCTGGAGATGGTGTATTTCTGAAAAAGAACAGTGTTTTAGCCACCACATCAATACCAAGGGATCCTCTTAGATTGATATTACTAGTCAGGCTTTATTGATTTAACAGCGATTTTGACGCTTACATATCTTTGCCCGTAGTAAGCAGATGATTGGCGAATTTCTGGTTCTTATTGGCGTAAGAATGTTTTGAATTCGTGAGAGTTGAATAGTGCTCAGCCGTTAGTCAATAATTCCTCAGGGACATCGAAGCTAATAAAATGATTTCTCAGAATGTTGCATATGGTCGATGAACTTGAGTGGCTTCGCGTTGACGTGATTTCGGTCCAACCTGAAAACCTGTCTGCGTATACTAAGTGTGTATGTACGGCCATATGAAATAAGTATGTGTCTGCGTGTTGAAACAGTTAAACTGGATCTGGTGATCGTTTGGCAGATTCTTTATGCTGCGATGATGCGATTTCGTTACAGCGTAGACAACTTTGCCTTATTTGCTTGATATGACTACTCATGTTCGACCAGAAAAGTGTTGGAGGACATTTTCCTTCATTGCATTGACACCTTCATGTCCAATGTAAACCATATAAATAAATTTTTTCTCATCTTTCTGGGTATTAACAGCTACCAGCGTTGAACACTAAATTTTAATGTGTATATTGGCCAGAATTCTTGCAGCTCTGCAATAACTTCTTTGAATTGTTCTGGAAATACTTCGTGGATTAATGTGATCAAGCAGTAGTATTTTACGTTTTTGATTCCGCATTTCATACTCGTATCAGATTAATTTGTACTGAGGCATCCATGATATATTCAATAGGTGATACAGTTGATGGTTGAAGTCTCACAGGTGGTGTTCGGATTCTGAAAGCAGTATCGGGTTCATAGTTTCGTTTTACGGGGATAAAGACAACAGTAAGTTGGTAAGTTAACGTTTTTTTGGCTTTTAATTTTGTCTAAGTCGTGATTGTTGAATAAGGGTACAAAGGTTTTATGGTCCAATGCAACAATTATGTGGGGACATACTAGAACTAACATCCGACAGCTTTCAAGAACGAAAGGAAAGCCAATGTCTCGCCTTCGATCGGTGCATATGGCTATCGGCTTTTGTTGTAAATCTAGAACCAACCTAAACAATTTTCTAATGATCAACTCCGCTTAGCGGGCTAGTGATTGTTGAGCAAGTGCAGTGCTTTTGTGACAGCGCGAAACCGAACTCTTGTTTAACTCAATCCTTTACCAGACACGTTGGGCGTTTCACTTGAATTATGCTGACTCCCTTTTTCAGCGCATAGTTTAATGTAAGTTCTAGTATGCCAAAATGATGCAGCGATATCTTCGTTCGATAAGATTGGGTCATCCATACAGTGTGCAACAAATCTACAGTGATGTCATCGAACTATTTCTTATAATCGTCGTTAGAAGCATGGAAGCCTTGAGGAGCACGTAGTTACCATCCCCATTCTGTGATGAAGGTTGCAGCATCACGGAAATAAGCGGACGCTGTGATAGACGTTCTATGCATCCGGGACTGTTTTGTTTTTTTTTTTTTGTTTTTTTTTTGCGTGTAGTGGTACTATACTTACTATATTGAAAGGCGACGGTGCGTGATGTGTCTTCTGTCTTGTGGCTTTATTGTTATTCTTATGATCCAATGTTTTTCGGCACTCTGATTATTCTGGAGCACTATTTCTTAGTGGTTCTAAGAGGCTATGTTTTGATAATCCTGAGAACTACATGTTCCTCTAGATTTTTTTCGTCCTCGTGTTTCCAGTGGTATGGAATTGTTATTGGTTTGTGTACGGCTTCACCTCGATACTGAAGTACACTATCGAAAATGTTTAGTTTTTTGATCGTCGTCTGAGGTAATTAAATTCTGATTACACTTTTGCATATGTATAATAACTCTGTTGTACTTCCTATTGGTGTCTCTTGATTTTCGTTGCAATATTTCTTATACTTGTATTTTATATCTTTATATTATGGTTATCCGATTTTGCTTCTCAGCTTTATTTTTTAATAATTTCAGAACAGTGTAAATGAATGCTAAACCTATAAAATTTTATCGTTTACCAAAAGATACTAGTTTAAGGAAGAAGTATGTTCACATTTTGCAGACAGATGAACTGAATTTTTACAAAAAACACATATCTCAGCTAAAGAAGTTATTTTCGTTACAAGTAGAACGATTAACTTTGCATACTCTCTTGCAGTTGCACATGCTGAGTTAAATAACATTTTTGACAACTGCTGTTAATTGATCGGTCATAACAGTTTCATAGCTACTATATTTTAAAGTCCAGCCGTAAAATTTCGGGCTAGGTAAATCTGGTTTTGATAAATGAGAATATCTGCATACTATCGATCTGAAGTGGTTTCGATAAATTATAAAACGCGATGTATCAAAACTTGGTGGTGGCTTTGTGAGTGGATTTGTTGTTTTGAAAGCATGCGCCATCTCAACAATGAAAGACTTAAAATAATTTTAGGATGGACAGTAAAGATCAAGAACGAACTCAACAACCCCTCTCGACTTAGCTCTTGCATTGATTTAATCGATGATGGAGAAAATTTCAAATAAGTTTTCCAGCACGTAAGTTTTGAGTGTCCGTTGAATTTACCTGTTTGATCACAATATGTGAATTAGTGAAATCCAATCAGCCCAAGACACTTTTCCCTCCCAATGCCAGACCAATATTAATATCCTTTGTAATATGTTCCTTTACTGATCGAAATATTGTTCAGTTACAAAGCTGTCTATAATATCATTATCAGAACATGAAATATGTAATTCTTTAAATGGATTGCGGTTAGATGTTTCGATAGCTTAAAGCAATATCAAGGTGTCTGCTTCTTCGTGATTATACGTCTTTACTTCGTTGTTTATACCTGTAGTATTTGTTTTACACAATTTCTCATAAACAAAAGAAAAAATATACCTGGGCATTGGTCAACGCGCCATATAAATACCTGCTAAGATACATCGTGAGTTCATGTTTTGTTTCGTAGTGTGACAGAAATTGTGTTGCAGAGAGCTTATCAATGCGCGTATCACCGTCGATCTTATATTTCACTTGTGTTTCATTGGTTCTTACTCCTCCTGTAATCCTTACTCTTCGATTTTAATGATGTGACAAAACGCTGGTCGAATATGACTTAAATTTCATCAAAGCCTTTAGCATCAAATAAAATTAAATAAATCAAATAAATTTCTCACAAAAACAATTCAGCAAAGTCTTTGCACTTTTTTATATCCATTTTCTTGATGATAATCTTGTTTACTGTAGCCATTGCATCGAAATTTATAACTTTTTCATTTGAAATATTTTCAGCTGATTGACTTAGCACATCTTGTTTTTAATCAAATTTTGAATTTACCTAACAACTACTAACTTGTTAGTACTTTTGTAAAGATTTCCATCAGATTAGAAGAAAGAACAAGGTACAAGTGTCCAAATTAACGACGCAAATCGATATCCTGGCATGAGATACAATCAAATAACCTGGACATCAATTTCCTTTCGTCTGTTACACTAACTAGTTTATCTTTTAACTTCTCTGTAACAGTCTTATTATTAGCGGCAGATGTAAGAATTTTCTTTTTTTTTTTTAATGTGGCCCGTATAGATTTCTCTCCTTTTAACCTTCTTGGCAAAACAACTGAAGCATTTCCTCCCCTGCAAATGCTTAGTTCAAGAAATGGTGCGCTAATCGCTGTTCCAAAACCTAACCGATAACAAATTAAAACATAATATTACCTAATTATTTAATTGAATAACACAAATTTTTGAGTGAAATTTGAGACTCAATTTGAATAGTGTTATTTTAGATTAAGAAGAAAATCACCTTTATGATATACAAATTGTGTAAAACTAACAACGCTAGATGTCTACGAAACAATATGATAAAAGACAAACAAAATCTGTATCTATATTAAGATTATTTAATACTTTAAGAAATCAAACTGTTCATTAACTCATTTTAGAGGTGGCATTATACTTTATATATAATATTCAGTCAACTTCAAAAAGTCTAAATAAGAAAAAAATTTTCTTCTTCGGTACAATGTTGTAGACACACTCCGCCTCACTGAAATCGGTGTTAAACGTATTGAATATCTTTAGCATAGAATTTGCACTTGTGTCGGCATTAATTGGACCATACACTGATGTTGCTGTCCCATGAAGCTGTCCTTTTCCATCAGGAGTGTGTATTAGCAGGTCAGTTGCAAAGTACAAGAGATTTTCAGGTGATATGCAGGTTGGAACATATACACCGTCGTTCACTTTCATATTTTCTGTAACTGCATTTGCAAAGTTTTTCTTAATGTTTAGAACTTTATTATAATGTATTGTTAAGCCGAGCTCAGCGAATAACTTAATATGTTCTTTACTTCTTGTTTTGATGGACATTTAACCCCATACCAACGTTAATAGAGGTTTTCAAAGTTGTACTCTTCACTCGTGGTTCACATGCTATTTGGCGATGAGATTCGGTTGTCTGTATAATTAATTGAGAAATAACAGAAATATTTCGATCAGTGCCTGTGCGACACCTAAAATACTTAAGATGGTTGTTAGTACCGATAATAATGCATTTAACTAGCGTAGATAATAGCATAGGTAACTGAAAGTCGTTGAATGATCCAGTAATACCCATTTATTATCCTTTATATTATCTTTTCGAATAACTCTTACAGCATTCCAAATATAATCTAACTGCTCATCTATACACTCACTCTTCGTGAGTGTATAAATGAATAAATAAAATTAGTGACGACTAATTCTGATCAATCTGATATGCGCAATTGATTGAGATTCACTTTAAGCTACATTAGGTTTTTTACAGTCAATTTTCGCTGCTCTTTTGCATAATGACCAGTAGATTAGATCAAAACGCACATCATTAGCCTTGCCATAATCATGGGATTTTGTTAAGTTGTCTTTTAAAGCCGCTTGCAAGTAAATTCTTAGAAAATTCAAGCATTAGCTCTTCTGCACCATATATTTCTCCCATATATAAGCGCTCGCCGGACTTTTCTTCTTTGTATACTATACAAAATTTCATGCTGTAGAGAATATAATTTGCTGTTGTTTACAGTTATAATTTACAGTTTCAGTTTCTTCCTTTTGATTGATAAGTCGATCTGATGAAGGTTTTTCGACAGCAGCTCTAACTGTTGTCGCACTATAGATCAATATGCTTCATTAAATCGTTTTAGTACACGTTTCCTCTTTTCCGGGTGTATAACATCGCTATAACATTGTCTATGAGAAAACCTTTTGTTCTCTATAACAACACTGGGTGCATCATTTGAATAGTTTTCTAATTTCTGTTTAAATTCTTGCACAGTGATGTCCTCAAACTTTGAATGTTTGCTAACATATTGAATAAATTTGTCTATAGCCGTTGAGAAAGATGGTATAGTTGTTGGTTTCTTAGAACTACTTTCTTGACAAATAATACAAAAAGAAAAGTCTGTTTTAGTTTTTCGTTTTTTCAATGTGTCAGTGATGAGTTATGAGACATATCTAAAGGAAAAGTGTAAAACTTAAATATTCTTGACAAAAATCTGTTCTATGTATCATGGAAATGACGTGTAGTAAATTATTATGATATTTACGGTAAATTTAAATTAGCGCAAATTAATTTTCCTTTTTATTAATTTTTATATACAATGTTATAAATTTCTTTTTATTACACCTACAAGTTTTAATGTTTTCGATTTATAGTATTGAAAATAAAAAAGAGAAGACTTACCTTATTTCAGCAGTATCCGACATGTCTATTTATTGCCTTTTGTCAATTTTGTCAAGAAAACAAATAGCAGCATTGTGGAGCGAAAATGAGACGGTGGAGCTAAATAAGACAGGTGACTTTGGTTCGCTGTATTTTGTGGCATATTAATTATTTCGTCAAATAAAGATGATAAACATAAATTACAACACGTATAAAGATTTTTATAAGGGAAAGTTTGCTTTAAGTGTTGTTGCCAGAAACATATCAAAAAATAAGGTAGAGACTTTTTTTTCAAATCCTTGTTAATATTTTGCTTGTAGAGGAAATATTTTCTGTAGGCTTCATCGCTTAGTTTTTTTTTTTATAAAGAAAATCAAGAAAAATTTTTTCATGATAATTTTTATAAATCTTCACTACTTTATTCCACTACTAAATTTTGGCCCTAATTAAGCTAATGTAGCCACCTACAGCCAGATGAGACAAGTCCCGTGACTTCAATCATGTGTGCTTGTTACCATTTTTCTAGTAAAGTATGGAGCTAGGAATAAATAAAAACTAATAACAGCTGACTTTTCCCTCTTCCGTGTAATGGAAGATTTTTCAACATTTGTTTTTAAATTCTAATTATAGCAGTGCTTTTTACAGTAGAATGGTCTGGCATTATGAGCGAAAAACCAACCAATCTAATTGGGATGAATTTCAAATGAAACTTCAAGCTATTCATCCATTATTCACCTAGAACAACTAATTATACTTTATATATTGCTTTCCCATATAACTCATTTAGTTTTTCAAATTTCCATTGTATAATTTTGCCCCAAGTTTCGCGTATTATAAAAGATGTTATATTTTCACCGTCACTTTTCTTCATCGTGAAAAAAATTGCTGACGGTAAACTTCTGGATAGACGACTTTCACAGCGATTTTATGTGGTCAAGTTGCATCTCTGCGGCTGTGTCGAGAGCATCCGTCCCAACGAAATTGACGAACATCTCTTTCACTGTTGTGGTTCATGTAGATCACACTCTTTATACCTTTCTCAACATATATCAGAAATTTTATACCAGTATCACGTACCTAACTTCAGATTTACCGTAAACGTAAACTTGATATTTTGCTATAGCTATTTTTTCCCGGTTACCATCCTAATGATCTGTTTTTCATTGTTTTTTTTTATTTAATTTTTAATTAAATAAAATTTCATAGACTCACTTCTATGTGAGTAAAGAGTATAATCGAGAAACTGAATTTGTAACCAAACCCATAGTTACAAACCAAGAAGCCTTACAACTTTCTTGTTCACTGTAACCAAACTTAGCTTTAAACTTTCAGTTTTCTTGAGTTAAAGTTACATGCTTCTTTATATTCATAGAGCGAATGATTATATTTTTTCAAAATTTATTTAAATAACACATTTTGCGAAATTTCGTTCTTACCCTTAAAGGAAAAGGCAGATTATGTTTATTGAAACTGTGGCTTTGAGAATAAAATTTGGTAGTTAACATCCCGTGCGATTAAGAGATTTCAGCAGCAAAGAAGAATTATGCAAACAAAATCTCGATACATATGATCAAATCTTGAAGGAAAAAAAAATTCTCACCTTATCGTGGAGAAATACTCTTACCACCATGAGAGTTTATTATTTAAAAATACTCGTGAAATAGTTGACAAGTTTTGTACAGTCAACAAAATTCAATAAACGTCAACTTAGATAATATATTTGAGACTCATATTTCAAAAACTATGGTTAAAATTACACCGTTCTTTTTAGCAACATTGCATTCTATTTAAGTAAAATGAATAGAATAAATTATTTTAGACTTTCTGTAAGTATTAAGTTTAGTTACCTCAAGTAGCCCAAATTTGACATCCTTTCGAATGGCTTGTTTTACATTTGGAATAAAAAACCTATTCCAGTAAAAAAAAAAGTTTTTTTGTAAGAGCTTAGCTTTTTAGATATGAAAATATATAAGAAGGATACATCATCAATGTATCCTGAGCCTTAAATCCCCTATTACACAGCGAACCAAAAACAGGCTCTTAGCAGAAAATGATTGCAGTTAAAACCCTTTATGAAATGGTAGCAACGATAAAGTGAATAGCTAACAACGTGGGACTCGAGTCACCAAAAATTAGATTTAAACTTACCAATATTAAGAATGACATCAAGAAAAACTTTACGTTGAATAGTAAAAGGTGGTCGTAAGAAGATTTTGGGTGTCATCATTATTCTGATTATTTTTTGATTGATTGAGTAATGAGTTCATAACCAGTAGGAAATTCTCATCCAAAAAATGCAAAATAGAAATATAATGTACTTTTTTAATTCTTTTGATTTTATTTGATTTATCTGAAAAATAAACGACGAATTAAAGCACACAATTTCTAATAATCGAATATTAATTCGGGCTGTTTTTGGAAGCAAATTAGTCTTGAAAGAATTTTTTTTTTTTTTTTTTTTTTTTACTTATTTATTTTACTTAATTGTGGCATTCAAGGAAACCAAGAGTTCGATCTCTATTGAAAAATGATTGTTGCTTGTGTCTCTTTGCCGTCTAAATATGTCATTGAGAGTTATGCGGTCACAAGGGCCGAGTTTTGGCATTTAAAGTTGGAGGGTTTGATTGGATGGGGAAGTAAATCCCTCCCCTTCTCTCCAAATAGCATAGCGCACATTTGCTGCGCGAGCAGAGAAAATTTTTCAATTTTTAGACGCGCAGATCGCAGGAAAATGGTCTTCCCATTACAATTAACTATGTATCAGTTACATATCTATATATGGCAAAAATACACACTAAAGGGAACATTAATTTTAAAATATGATGATTTTTGTGAGCAGACAAATAACATCAAGAGCAAAATAAGAAGATAAGCTTTTAACTAATAATGCCCTGCAAATCTTTCTCTGTGAATTCGCAAAATTATATTTATAAAATCATACCCACGTCAATTAATGACATCTGAAAAAAGAATGATTTGTTTGTTGTGAAAGGGAATTAAATCTTTTGTGGGTCATTGAATGCTTCCGCGACTTCAGTCTTCCCAGCAAAGAAAACTAACGTTCTGGAGTTACAGAAGTCTTCCCACGTGTTATAACAATTATGTTGATGGTTACAACATTTCTCGTTAATTGACGTTTCACTTGATGTAACGACTGAATAATTTTGATGGAATCTCAAAAACTGATAGACTTTTACATAATTAAAGGTTTTATGGTAAATGCATGAAGTTCATACAATTTAATATCTAATTATTTGTCTACCAGAAAGCAAAGAGCCAAATTAATAGCCAAATTAAGGAATAGAGCTACATAAAACTTGTGTCTCATAAGATTCTATTTTTTATCCGTCTCTTTTCTTTATTTACATAAACATTATTTCATAAGAAAATTAATTCAAGTACGGAATTATTAGCCAATGAAATGTCTACGTTATTGGTCTATTAAAAGGTTTTATAAATTTGAAAGTTAAACACTTCTTGTTTAATAAAGATTTATAAACTGTTCCTATCAATGAAAATGACTTTTAATTTGAATTAAATTATACCTAATTATGCTTCCACCCGCCTGTTTTCTTCACCAAATCCCAGGTAATATGTTTGCTATACACAAAACAAATCGTTATGTTAACTGAGTTTAAGCTGATTTTTTCAAAACCAATTTGTGTAACAAAAAATCACACCTGATTCTGTCTGACATTAAAATTTTTTAAAGAACTGGTGCAATAAGAGAAGCCTCAAAAGAAGGGATAAACAATTATAATCTCTTTCCAAGAAGCATTGGAATCACTCAGTGTTGTAGAAAAAAATGAATGGTATTTGGTCTAAAAAACAAAGAACACATATCGTCATTCACGACAATGCCGAAAAACAAACAAAAGAAATTCTATCGTAGTTAGTTTAATACCTTTGAGACCGATTGGGATTACCTTGCATTTTTTCTCCAATAAAAGATTTTATCTATGATTAGATTAAATCCTGCTATTAGAAACTTTTTTTTTTTTTAATTCATCAGGCCATCCGCAGTGTATGTTTTAAAAATACACGATTCTTCTAGACTGATAATAACAGTTAATTTTTATTTCTTGAGGGACAATATTCCGGATAACTTAAAATTTATGTTATTTTATGTTTTTTGTTTTCAAAGGAGTTGTGAAAACATTTAAACAGGTGCACATCAACGGAACACTACGTTAAAACGGAAAAATTTCATCTACACTTTGTTCAAAATTTTTAACAGAAATCCAGCGCACTTGGTCTCGAATCAAAATAGGGTTTGTTTACATGAAAACACCGTAATATTACTGCAATGACGCTTAAAGTTTTCAGCTTGATCAAAAAGGTTAATACTTCACCAAGTCAAGTCATTCGAAATTAGTTAAATTCTCTCCTGGGGCAATCAAACTCCTTACCTGGTTTAACGGAATAGTTTTTTTCTACTTAACTACTGTATTACAAATAGATTTTTTTACTTTGATGAAGAGTTTGAGCCAAAGCCGCGAGATATTGTTGTTTTAAATAAATAAATTTAGGTGAGATTTTTCTGATTTTCAAAGAGATTTTCTTTTTTTCATTTTGTAATTCAATAAACAAACAATGAAATCCGAGATAAAAGTTATAATGAGAAAATATTTTTCTCATTTAAATAGTTCTTCTTTATTCAAACTCCTAATCAGATTCATTAAAAACTAAGAAAAGCTTTTGATGCAAAATATTATATTATTTGCGAGCAAAAATAATGCTCATATCACATCCTCCCAGCAACAGCCCCTAAGAACAGTGGAATTTTGCCTCGAAATATGGTGACTAAGATTTTTCTCCCAAACTTTCTTGTGTCTATATGAGATCACATTACGTCGTCAAAATTACAGGACAGTAAAAATTTAAATAAAATAAAAGTTTCTTAAATTTATACATGAAAATTTAATATTATATTTCGTTTTTGGTTTCAAATTATCGTTTACAGAAACGCGTTTTTTTAGTCTACTAAAGGACCTCGATATTAATGGGAATTTCCGGAAATTTAAAATTCAATATACGGAGCACTAAGTTTTCTCAATTTATAATTTTTGTGTGATATATTTTAATATTGATTTATCAAAATCAAATACAGAAATAATAAGAACATGCCATGGTGATACTATGTTTTCGTGCGATCCATCACAGCATATACCTATCTGAAATTGACATGGAATACTTCCTGATTAATCTCATTAAAATCTTAGGAAATTCGCATTTCGAATTTTTACGTGTTAAATTTATTTCGGCTTAGGTCATGAGTTTGATTAAGAACCTTTTATCAATGATTTTTCACATTAAGTTTCCACGTTTTAGTTATGCATTAGATTGTACTATCGGCATGTGGCTCAATGGTAGCTCACAAGTCATACGTTTACATGCGCTAAGCCTCCTGTTCCAGCCCTGTCGTGGCGGCCATCATTCAAAAGTTTGACTTCCGATAATCTCCTGCCTTTATTTTAAATAGATAAATAAATTCAAAAGAAATTCAGACTAAAATACCTAGATATTTTAAAGAACAAATTTCATCTATTAAACTAGGTTAGACTTACTCGACTTTCTGTTCAATGAATTCATGAGTTAAATTTATTCAATAGAATTCAGTTTTTCAAGGAAAAACTCCTGCAAATAGGTTTTTTGATGACCTAAAATATCTAAAATGCAAAACGAAATTTATTCAAGCCTTATTTTAACTTAATAAAACCTCAAAATAATATTAGAGGTTGGGCCAAAAAATTATATATCTGATTGAGGAAAAACTAAGACTTAGAAATTAAAACACTTATCAGTGCAACTGCACGAAGATTATCAAACTTAAATGCATGTCAAATGAGTGATTTATGTGTTATAGAAATATCTTATTCCCATCGCCTGGGATTACTTATTCATGAATTATTTAAAGTTCCTCGTTTATCATCACTATCAGTGTTGAACAATTTATTCATTTTGTTAGATACAGAAAACAAATGAACAACGTGCATTTTTTTATATCATCTCTACTCCTGATAAAATTGTAATTTAAGGGAGTCCCACTGAAGTTTTCAGATATATTTTTGGATAGTAGCTTTTTTAAGAATTTTAGGTAAAGAGAATCGCATAACAAATCTTAAAAGATACAAGATCAAAATAAAACTTGGAAATTCAAAATGTATAGCTTTTAACTTTTGAATTTGCAATCGAAAAAAAAGAAACATTTTCCCCAAAAGCTCTCTCCAAAATCTGTACCGTTTGTAAGATAAAAACGAACCAACCTTGTTTTTCGCCTCACTTACGTATTAGTAAGTCACCGCCGAGAATGTAAGAAGAACGGAAAATGCTAAAGCTTTTAAATTTGCAATAAATGTTTAATATATTATGTACTAAAAAATGAGAAATTTAGATTTTTAGATTTCTCGTTTCAATTTGTTAAAAGTAGAACTATACTTTCTGACATATTTCAAAGTATTTGCAGTTTGAAAAAATTATTGTTTCGAGGATTTTTTCCACAGATTTTCTAGAGCGTCCTTTTTATGCCATTTTCTTCCACCCTTTAAGCGTAACTGCCGTAATAATACGGCGATGCTGTTTTTCACAATATCGGTATCGCCATAATATTGCGCATCAAGGGTGTGTGTTGTTCTTTAAAACGATTATGTCAGCAATTATTGCATTTTTAAATAAATGAAAAATGGCAGTGGAAAGACGGTGGTATTCTGCAGAAGAAGTCACAGATTTTTTTCGGAATAATGATTCCAATTCTAGTGATGAAGAAGAGTTCATCAATGATTCAGAAATGGATGAATCAATTATTTTAGACGAGTGAATTAATTGAGGAAGAAGAAAACATGACATTTTTGACACTCCTCAGCTTCCAAATTGCTGCTGTGGGATCTAAAACTCCCTTTAGAGGAGGGTGCTTACACAAGAAAAAGAAACCTAGTGAATTTGAAAATGTGTTATGAGAGGATAAGCTCCCAGTAGAAGGAATGAATTGATTTAGTTTTATTGGGGTCAAAAAGTATACCTAGCTGCTACCCGGTGAAATAAATAACGGTGACCCAATAGAAATAGTTTAATTTTTGATAACTAAGGAACTCTGTACATATATTGCATACCAATCTAATCTGTATTTCAAGCAGTTAACCAGTCATATGGGTGAAGTTTTTCCAAGGTCATTACACGTATATTTCGTTATAAACAAATATGTACCGTTGATTTCTCATGATATCCGATTATATTTAGCATCAACCCTTTACCGGCGTGTTACAGTCAAGCTTTAAATTCATTTGTATTACACGTTGAATAAATTATGGGAGGCACCAAAAGGTCATAAAAGCATGCTATCATAGAATATATTTGAATGAGAACTGTTATTTATATTACCTAATATTAGGTGAGACACATGAAAAGGACACAAAAACTCAACCGAAATATCATTACCTCGATGGTCGCTAGAAATCGTTATTCTATTGACGCTTGGCAGATACATTTCTGTCGATGAATCTCTTCTGCTTTAGAAAGGGCGAATAAATTATAAACTTTGTATACGTGCAAAACTCCTAAGTACATTTGGAACTTTATGATCTACATGGGAGAAAATACAAACATCTCTGAACATTATCACACAGAGAAAGTGTTTTAGATTATTGTATGTTAGTTTTTTTATGATTGGTGACATGTTATAATGCTTATTTATTATATTAATTGTTTAAAACCCACTTTAAGCACCATATCTATACCCTTTTCATATATTAAGCGAAAACACACTATTTCAAAAAATAACCCGTGTATTATCTGTGCAGTTATAAAAAAAAAAAGCGAAGCTAAAAGGAATAATTTTGTGTCCGCAATAAAAAAAACTTGTGATTTGCAATAGTACAATATCATAAG
>JAUZNK010031700.1:0-18706 GCA_035046665.1 Euphysa ruthae
TATAGGTATGAATTGCACTAGGGATGACCCTTTCTTATATATTGCTCGCTTTTGGTATTGAGCGTAATCTTGTCTTCTGTCTTTTCTTCAATTGATTAGGCGAGACTTAAATCGAACATAATTATTCGAGAATGCTCTTCTCCGAGAATTTGTTACCACAGGTGGTATGAATTGAGAGACGTCAGTCTAATTCCAGCAAGACTGACAGTCAACTTCAAGCCTTAAAGACATGCTAGTTAGAGCCAAAATTTTTGCAGGTAATGGTAAAGGCGAATTTAAAAGGTGTGGTGGAAAACGTTGTAAATTTGTCGATCTTTAGTGAAGAAAACTGTTCCACAAATTTCTTTCCACGATCATTTCAGTCAAATAGACCATAGAGTCATATAGGATTTGGAATTTATTCTTATAGAGCGAACAGAGGACTTCACTTCTTTGTTATTATATTATGAGTAATATAATGTAACAATAATTTACGTAAAAAGACTTTGTCTATCGCGTAAAATGATCGGATGATTTTCTTCATTATTTAATAACGAATTTTCGAGTCTTCCTTATAACTGTAGTAAATTTTGATCATTTTCAAATAACTTCAATGTCGTTAATTAATAAATTATTTTATAAAACTGCCATAAATTCGTAATAAACGTTGCTCTTCCAAGATCCGCAAACTAAGAGATTCATTATACTCATCAAGTGTTAAAAAATTGTCCTTTTCTAAAGTTCCACCTTGAGGTTTTTATTAAACTCTTTAAAAAAATTCCGCATAGCCGGTTGTAATCACAACTTTTTCAATGAACTAAACTTCTTGTCATCAATCACATTACTTAAACGCTTCTCCTCAACCTCAACCGCATTGCACACATTCAAACTAATTTTGGACTCATCAACAACATCAGCCATCTGTAACTTTGTTACAAAATCAAATAATTTGAAATGAATATCGCTCGCATACAAAATCTGTGGTCCACGCAACCGCCTTCCACTTAACTCCACTTAAAATTGCACACTCTTGTTGCAATATGACTCCACACCTGCAATACTCCACAACTGCGGTATGACTCTATTTATCTCTCTTTATACTTTTTCTAATCTTAGCAACTAATCGAACTTGAATTTAATTGAACCTAATCGAACCTTCCAATCGATCTTTAATCGAAGGACAAAAAAAATTTGTGATACTTTGATTACCGTTCGATTATTATATACGATTATATACGATTATTATATTAATATTATATATAATATATGTTTTTATGTTCGGTTAGTTATCAAACATAAAAATGCTAATCGAAAAGTAATCAAACTAGTCCAGCGATTTTTAAAATTTGTGATTGTTTGATTTAAGTTCCATTTTGCTTGAAATCGAACCAATCAATTTGGGTTAGGGTTCGGTTAGATTTTTTTTTGGTATGATTAGTTCAAATACTAAAATTTCTTAAAACTTTGCTATTGTAGTTTTAGAAAAGGTCTATTCGGTAGAGAAGGTAAATAAAGTAAGAATTTTTATTTGATTAAAACTTAACTAGATAAATTTTTTATTTTCTTCTGTATTTAAAAATGTAAGACACGCCCTAAACCATAACTTTCTTCTTTTGTTATTAATCGTCTGTTATCTATACATTTATCATTTACACAGTCTTGATACTGGTGTACAGGATTGTGCGCCCAAACTATTCAGTTCATCCTATATTTCTCCTTTTTCATTACCTTACTTTTATTGAAAAATGCTGTGTTCTCATATAACTGTAAAGTTCATATACACACGCCCTCTTATCTGCCAATACAAATTGATTTTTGTGTTTTTTGCAAATAGTCAGGTACTTTCCTTTTTTGTGGCAGTTTACTATCAGAAACGCCATTTTAAGAAAGGTTCCCAAAAAAATCGTACGTTTCATTACTCCGAGTTTTTGACAAAACAGTAATAGCTTGAGAATCCATATCCTGTCCTTCTGCCGCAGAAATATCACAACGTTGAAGTGCTTTACTTAGATTGTCCGCTAGTTTCAACAGAATTTGTCCTAAACAGCAAAAAAATACAAAATCAAATGTGAAAATTACTGACATTTCCTCCCAAATCCTTGCTTTCTCAGTATCTTTAACTTCTTGTATCGACCATTTCCAATGTCCAATGCTCCATTAAATCTTGGTAGTTTTTCAAAAACAATTCCAAAGCATCTCGTCACACAGTCCACCTTGTTGGATGGAAGTTATCCACGAAATTTAAATGGTTTTCTGTCGAGTCTCTGATTTTATCGAGTTTGGTGTTTATTTTTGATGGTTTTTCGACGAACTTGCATATTTCATACACTGTGACAGAGATTTCGGTTAGACTTTGGATGCTTGTGATGACATCACCTGCAGCGAGGTTTAACTCATGTCAATAAAAGTTAGTGTACAAACATTTTTCGTTCATTGATATAATCCTGGTTGCTACGAAACTACGCCACGAGACTAATTATTTTTCATGCTCACTACGGATTACTAGTAAATTTTTGGTAAATAATAGAGTTGATTTCGGATTTCCCTTCTTGACTCTAGTTTCTTCTTAGTGGTAAAGTCTGTTGAGCTAAATTCCTAATGTTTTGTAAGATCTTTAATATCATGCGGTTGCTTTATTTGTGTATGCAAAGGTTCTTTTCAAGTGTTTCTCCAATATCCCCAGATGTTTTCGGAGCAGTAATCAAACGTTCTGTGGCTTCTTTGTGGGCATTACTATATTTGTGATTTCAAAAGCCTCTTACAGATTCCAGATCGTTTTTCCAGTTTCGATGCCCGATTTCCTTAAATACTTTTTCATTTTTTAAACAACGATATCGTGTTTTTTCTTAAAGTTACAGTGCATGTGAAACAAAAAGCTACATCCCTCTGTTAATAATAATGCAACCAGGCGAATTGGACGAACCAGCTTTTGTTCAAAGATCTCTAATGGAAATCCATATCAAATGTTTTTGTCGGGAAGTCCAAATTGCAAAATTAGCTTGGTTTTTTAGGAACGTTATCTGGGCGCTTCTTACATTTCTCTCTAAATTCAAATCTTCAAACTCTCCCAAGTTCTGTTCTTGTTATTTTTCCTTTGGAGCTTCGCTTTCTTTTGACCTGATGAAAAACATAATAAATATCAGTACGTTGGCTATACATCTACTCTGTTATATCAGTGTTAGCTTTAAAAAAAACGTAATATGATTGATGTAAAATGTTTAATCTTATGGTTTAAATATTGTGAATACAGCAATTAAAGTGGATTTTCGACAAAAAAGTCAAAATTTTACATAAAAAATGTCCTAAATACTCATAATCTTTGTAATATATCATAAGTACTTGCATTCTATCTTGCATTTAAATTTCATTTCAAATTTATTTTATAATGTCCAAAAAATCGGCCTAAACATGTTTTTTTATGTTCTTGAGGTACGAATGATGGTTTCAACTTCAACTTTTGAAAGTTAATATTAAAGAATAAATCATAAACATGTTTAACAGTTTATAAAATTAAGGTTATAGCAGAAAACAATATGCAAGTCTTTGTAGCACTCCGGAATAAAAAAGAAGAACAAAAGAACTTTTTAAAAATTTCCAAAGAACTCCAGAGCATCTTAAAAAATAAGAGATTTTCAAACATAAGTTAAAAGGACCATGCGATATATTTTTGCTAGGTTCTATAATACCCCGCCACTTTTTTTTTACATATGATTTTTATGTTTACATCCAGTGACATAGATTTAGGGTCAGGTTATATTATTAGCCTACATCCAGTGATGTTGGCTAAAGTGTAAAGTATATATAAAAAATAGTGGTGGGTATTCTAGAATCGCTCCTATATTTTGTTGGCGTATGGCAACAAGGCACGTGTTGTAAACGGTTAATAGGTATAACCGGAAAAGGGACCGAATTTTTTCTTTATTCAGCGTTATTATTAGGAGGTTATTTTTATCTATCTTAAGTAGATCATGAATTTCTATTTATAGAAATAATTTAATTTAGCATCTGGTAACAATGCTCACTCAAATTACGAGATTTTGATACCTTACACTCCTTCTTGTAAGTGTGCGGATTTCAAAAAGTTTGGCTCCTGATTTTTTGTAAGCACAATCTGTTTATATCAATGAACTTTCTCAAGATACGAGATGAAGAGAAATTTTTGATCCTTCGTTTTACAGAACAAAGATTGAAAGTTATGCTTTCGACAAGTTCCTGAACGCATCATGCAACATGAGCAGTAGGGGTAATTACCAGGTATATTTGCGAGGTGACAACAGATTCTGTAACCCACAAGTATGGATTCTGCACAAAAACGAAGAAGATCTGCGAAAACACTAGATGTAAAGAAATTCTAACTGTTGATGATTGAAGGTACATTAAAAAGCGTTTAAAACAGCACAAAAGTAGCGAGTGAAACTTTTTATGTATACCTACTCCTACATTGTTTAAATAGAAGTTATTCCTGGAATAATATTAGGAAGTCGACAGACATCAAGTTTGACTGTGGAAAAACAGAGGAAGAAAAAGACATTGTAAAAAACATGCTTCAAGTATTTTTATATAAATTTTGTTATCTTGTTTTCTTTTTGTTGCATCAATTTACTATCTTTTTACTAGTTTTTTATTTGTTCATTAGTTTTCAGTTTATAGTTACACTTGAAAATCGACAATGTTTATCACTTTTTTTTTGTTTCAATTCTTCATTTAATTTTATGATTGCAAATCTTACTTCGCTTTCCAAACAAAAAGAAGCTAATGTTTAATGTAACCTAAATTAACTTCCAGCGTTGTGCTTTTTTTCGGATACTTTTTTCAAGAACCATTAAGTTTTGTACATCTGTTGGCATGCCAAAAAAACTGGCACTTAGACACGCAAAAAAAATGTGGCACGCAAGCACGTCGAAAAAATCCTGGCCAACAGGCAAGTCAGATAATTTGGCAAGCAGACACGCCAGAAAAATTGGCACGCATGGCACGCCGAGCACGTAAATAACCAGACTCACTTTTGACCATGATTAAAATTTTAGGTAATGTTTTATATTTAATACATTAGCAAACATTGTAAACTTGGTTATTAGCTACTAGACTCACTTATTGAACTACTTATTGTGTGACCGAAGCAATAGCTCTTTGATTAGTGCGAGAAAATAACAAAATGATTTTTTCCCACAAAAAATTTTCTGACTTTTCTGGGTTTTATCTTTGAATTTCCGGTTTTTAACCAATATCTCAAAACTCATTTCTTCAAACAGAATTCAACCATTCGCAAAAGTTTTAATATCTAATTTAATGTACATTTTTAAATTAGATAAAATTAACATCTTAAAGTGTAAGCTAATTTTGTTCGGAATAATAGATCTCCTTAAATTTGAATTTTAGAAAATGTGAAAATGTCCTTCTCTTAATATTGACTTAAAAATATTTATCATTTCATTTTTTGTAAAAAAAAATAAGAGAAAAACTTATTGCGTAATGCAACGCTAACTCAATTTAGTCGGGTTGTTTGGTTGAGTGAATTTCAAAAGCGCAAATGGGTGCTCTAAGTACTCCAAGACCCACCACGTGGGCCCTTCTGGAAATATTGTCTCCGCAACTTGTTGGTTTCCCATATGTGATATAACATTCTTACTTCTTAATATAAAAAGGGAAAAGAGTTTGAAGATAGTGAATCTATAAAATCAGAAGCCATGTTGCTTTTGCCTTACTTCATTAAATCAAGGTTAAAATCACCCATTATCATAAATTTTTTGTTCATTAAAGAAAGTTTTTCTAAAAGAGGATAAAAGTAGGTTTCAGAAAATTCAGTTGAACACATTGTTCGTCGTTCTATGCCAATTACAAGATAAGATTTATTTGGGTATATACATCTCTATGAAACAGGATTCTATTTATTTTTGCTTATTCAACTGGAGTCTAGTTTCGGATATAACTATAATTTCAGGTTTAACATTCATGGATTTTATCCAAAGTTTCAGTTCAAATAAATAGTATGATAGAGCTACAATATTAAGATGACAAAAAGTTAAAGAAAAGTGATCAGTGATTTTGTTTAAGTAAAAAAAGGTGAAGACACCTACAGTGGATTGATCTATTGTTATTGTTTATACTGTCATTAGGTCAAGACTAGCAAAAATTAAAAGGTGAAAAAAAAAAATCTTTTAGAAAAGATCCTACAGAACAAGAATTGGTTGCTTCGAGAAGGATGGTCATAGGCTTTTTATCAAGTCCATTACATTTATTGTTTCCATTGCTCGCAAAAACCACAACTGCGATTTTAAGCTAAATCCTTTTTACAAGATTTACATGGAATCTTAACAGGTATGTAAATTTCCTTTCCACTAAAAAACAAAATTGACAGAAAAGGAACAAAAAAGAATGATAAAAATATTAGTTTTGTAGAAATCCGCAAATGCATTTGTTAATGAGGAAAAAAACCCTAGTTAATATTAACAAAAATTAATATTAACAGACCCTAAAGTGTTAAAGGATTGATCTATTATATATACACTATAGAGCCATAAATTGGCTACCTGTTTATATGAGAGTTAATCAGGGTATTACTACACATTCATTTAAATTCTGCAGTAAAACCTACCTAAATTACATGTCTGAAATCTTTAAAATTTCTGAAAATAGAAGAATCCCTCTATGTAACTATGCTAATCTATCTCTATGTTTTTGTTGCGTGTGTGTGTGTGTAACCACAATGGAAATGTTGTTGTGACAGAAAATCTTTAAGCCTATCCTTGCCTCTTTACCTTGGTAAAAATGTATTAGAAATTTTGAAATTTTTTAAAGCATTGTCTTCAACATGATTGGTTCAATAAATGACGTTCTTTAAATTGATTGGCTATACAGTAAAGCAAATCTACCTGGTTTTCATCAACCAGTGAGTATTTCATGTTGTATAAGAGAACTTTAGTGAAAATCGGATTTTGCGTAATTAAGGTGTCATTAAGAGGATTCATTTTCGCGAACCAGCCTTTTGAGATATTTGAGATATAGCATCCATCTTTATCTTCAGTGATTACCAAACGCAAATTATGAATGTCTATGAGTTTTATGGTTTAATTTGATGAATAATTATTTATGAAAATTTTATAGTCGAATAATTTAAAAAACATCCTAAAACGCATAATAATAAACAGTTATGTACTGCACAATTTAAAAATACAGTTAATATTTATTTATTATTTATATGTTTATTTATTTCAGTAAACACTTTTCTTTAGATATTTTTAAAATTCATATTTATTACGGATGTCAAATATCTAAAATAAAAAATTCCCCTACTCCCCAACCCCCTCCCATCCTTCAGAGGGAAGGGCAATTTCAAAGCCCTTAATGTTTGATATCTATTTTTTAACAATACTAATATGGATAGCCAAATGATCTGTAAAAAGCACATTTTGGACACAAGCATTAAAATCATACAAGGACAAAATAGACTTCTTTACATAAACATAGTCCAAGATTGATCCAGCTAAATGTGTTGATTCAGTAACTAGTTTTTCTAACTGATCATTATGTTTAAGATTGAAATCACCCATAATGAAATATATTTCATTAGCAATTCTAAGATGATATAAAAGCTCATAAAACCCTGTAATTTTGCGCAATCAGTCTTTCTATACAAGAGTAATAAATTTTAAGATCTTTTCTATGACACCGAATATAGAAATACCACTAGTCTAAACTCTTCAATTGCCCTGTTAGTGTTCTTTAAGAATGCTGCGATAACTGAAAACTTATGTGGACTATTATTACATAAAACCGAAAATCCATCAATTTCGCTATCAAGTTGATTGTTTGTTAAATGAGCTTCTGCGCAGAGAATCGTGTCATTTTCTTAAAACCGTTGTTCTGATTAAATGTCAATCATATGCTTTTGCAATGAGCGTAATTTACATAAAATCATAGAGGCTATTGGCCATTGTTGTTAAACTCGCTAAACTTTCATGAAATTTTGCTACTGACATAACTATTTATATTCATCATTGGACATTTTTATTAACAGCAAATTCCTTTTTATTGAATACACCTGTTAAGAGCAACCCATCTAATTCGATAATTTAAGTAGATAGATAGATAGATAGTTAATTTGATAATGCGATATCTTTTATAAGTTAGTATTTCAAAAAAGTTGCAACAGGAAATGTTTTTCATAATCATAATTTCAGGTGTAAGCTGGTATACCGCTTCTTGCATTGAACACTGTCGGTGTCGGTATCGGTGGGATAAGAAAGTTATTGCAAGATTTTGCATTCTATCTTTAAAACCAAGATTTTCAGCGTTTTCAGATGCCTTTTTCATTGCAATAAATAATTCAGTTTCACATTTTGAAAAATATGAGCGCAGGTAAGAAACGGTTTTAAAATAGTTGCAAACAGATTGGATATCTAAGTTTGTTTCCCATGCTACATGACCCATTGCAAAATATTGTATACAAAACAGCACTTTGTTGGTCTGCGTAAATAAATTCCAATATCTTCATCAGGTGCAATTGAGAGAGCTAAGTAATATTCTTCTTCAGATACATCAAGGGATTTAAGAATTTCTAGAATAGTAACATCATTTATGTAAGCATGTTTACGTGGATTGAAAAGTTCATCATTGTATTGTTTTACTTTTTTTAAAACTTTAACTCGTTCAGATAAAAGTGTCAATTTTTCATTATCAATCATATTATTACCTAAAGGTTCAGCGCATATAATGCGGTCAGTGAAAAATCATAATTGAAGCGACATGGAATGTTTTTGTACTTGCGACATGACCTTGGATGTGAATGAGTTTGGAAAAGATTGACTAATTTATATAATTCGGGTTCATTAATTACATCAAGAAAATCAGCTCTAACAATAGAATCTACATATGCTGTTACTTATCTTTTGTTTCCTTTGTTTGTAAGGAGGGTCTTTTACCCAAATAAAACAAAGGAAGTAATCGGAACCAAGCAACTGAAACTTCACTTTAACAATATAATTAGCAATATTATCTAACAGAATTTTTTTTTAAGCAACTTCCATTTAAAGAAAGTATTTACCTAGAATTGAAAATGTCTCGTTGTAAGAACTAGATTCTAATCAAGAATTTCACACTTTCTAAAATAGTCAATTTCACTTTCCTCAATGTCTATGTTATTAAGTCTCACAATTATTATGATTAATTCATCCCACCTTAGATCTGCACAACTAAGTGTTACAAAGATCGAAGGAAGACCTAATAGTTTTACCATACTAATACATCATGCAAAAAGTGTTTTCAATATGCCGGAGTTCCTTTTACAGATTTCATAAACATGTAGCCTTGTCCTAAGATACAAAAAATCGAACTGATTCATTAAAGTTATTTTGCAATTGTCTTGCATTAATTTTGCCATTAACTTTTCACATTGCAATGTTTATTTGATTAAAAATACTAGTTTGCTCCATTACATAGCGTGTAAAAAATATACAATCGGCATTCGAGGGAAAACTTTGGCGGTAATTTAGCAATCTCTGATTAAAATATTTTGCAGAACTGATAATGGAATTTTGTATTCATTTTTCAAAATATGGAAAAGCATGTTCACAAAAATCATCTTTAAAAAATGATTCAGGTGCTTTGTTTTCTCCTGGTGCATGATCAAAATCGATGGCAAAAAGCTTTATCCTTCTAAATTTGTTAAGTACCTTGGTGTTTTAATAGATTCTAATCGTTCATGAGAATTTCACATAGATGAACTTCAAGAAAAAGTTAAATAGATCTAAATGTATGTTATGTAAAATTTGTTACTTTGTTGATAAACCTGCTCTTAAAGATATCTTCTTCTCTATTTTCTCTTCTCACTTGAATTACTGCTGACAAATCTAATACCTCGGAATCGTTAAAAGAAGTAAAGATTCCCTTATTTTCATCTATGGTAAAAATAGCAAATTTTCTTTTCGTGTTCGATTCAATCAACAAAAATCTTCCATCTTCAATTTCGAATTTCTTTACTGAAACTTGAATAACTCACAATCATTTAACAAGAAATTTTGATAATGGGAAACTTTATATTCTATCCCATAAAAAGCAAAAATATGGTAAGTATTCTATCATTTATTATTGCATCTGTAATTGGAATAAATCTCTTGTCTCTTTTGTAAATTAATTTATGAATTTTAACTCCAACTCTTTCCTTTCTCCACTCAAAAATCTTCGGAAAAAAAAAATGCTTTTATTAGACTTGATTATTTTTTATCTGCAAGACACTTTTCTTTTTTTTTAAATCTGGGTAAAATTTCTCTACAGTTTTCTGTAGAGCATCAAAGAAAGTGCCGAACCCAGTTATATTCAACATTTTTTACACAGAGGATAAAAAAAAGCATCTGAGTTTAAGGCTAGGATATGCTTGCTTAATGTTGAGAACATAAGAAGCTGTGTGGAAATACTTTTTGTAATTGAGAGGATTCATATATTTCAACTTAAAAATTTGGTGGATTTCAGTGATAGGTTTATTTATTCCATTCAGTGACGCACTGATATTTTATTGCGTTTTTAGCATATTTCGTACTTTTAAGTTTTGGCAGGACTAGTTTATTGGCTTTACTACAACGAGTATTGTAGGTGCGAGTATCTTTACTATAAAAGAAGAAGTCTTTCATAGAATTTGATAGACTAAATGACAGAGAATCAAACACTAACAATATATTTGAAACACGTATAAGATCGGCGAGTTTAAGAATTACAGATTTCAAACAAAATTCATCGAACATTAAATCGGCCCCTTGAAAGTTCCACTTATCGAGCGGCAACTCTATGTTTAAAGACACGAAATTTAATACTAGAACAATAGATGTTTAAGAACATTCGAATGGAATGTTTGATTCTTATGTAACGTTTAAATAAAATTCTTTGTCGTCAGTTTATTGAAATCGATTTTGATTTGGTAACTATTGTCTTGATTGAATTATTCACTACTGTTCTAATATCATTATTAAAGAAATAGGAAGGCGAGACAAAATATAAAAAATTTGCCACGAAAATAGGCACAAATTTTCAGTGGAGTGAGCACGAATTTAGGCACGAATTTTTAAAGATTTTTAAGCAAGCATAAATGTTATAGCTATTAGTTTGAAGTCTCCGCGGAGGATAAATTGATATATGACATAATATATGACAAAACAAATAACTCATTTGTAAATAAAATAGAATCTGTGGAATATCGAGCATCAGCAGGTCTCATTAAGTATACATCTTGGGAAAGCGTCTAATTACTTAAAACATTCCTATTATGTGATGGAAAGGAGCGACTAAAGTGCAGAAGTAAAGGAATAGTCATCTAAATCCTTTTTTAGAAATACTTTTTTGAAATTCATACAACCAAAGACATGTACCATGTCTAATATATATGATCAGATTGGACTTAAATATTCACCTAGGTTAAAGGTTTATTTAAAACTTGCACAAATTTCCGCATTTCTTTAAAGATATTAACCCTTTCTGCAACAGCAGTTCTGATATATTTAAAATGCTGAACATTATTTTTTGTCTTCTATAATGATTTAGGCAAAATAATTTTCAATTACTTTAGTTCTAATGGCAAAACCTTCGTAAACAAGGTGTTGAAATTTTGTATTACACGCAAAAGTTTCAACCCCAATAATTCGTGTTTTTACTCGAAATAATCTATCGATGTCTCTAAATAAATTCATGCAGTTTTTTAGGTTATAAAAATTTTCTTTATTTACAATAAAATATCAGAAAACTAAATAAATATGAATTCTCTGTTATGCTAATTTGCGAATGACTTGTATGGAATACTCTAATCACATTTATAGAGTTATCTATAGACAGCTATAACTATCTATAGATAACGCTCTTAATGTGATAAAAATCACCTATATTCACACAATAATTCGCTTATTTGTAGATAATTAGAGTTATTATAATAATCAGATATAAATGTATATAAACGCAAATCAACGAATTTGATCATATTTAGCAGGAAAAATGGGTTTAAAATTTCTGCTACTTTACCGTATCTTATAGAATATGTCTGTATGTTATCTTTGAAAAAAACTTATTGTTCCTGAGGTTATATAACCCTGCTTGAAACTTCCTATTAACATAAGTATGTCATTATCTAAATATGAATAGAACGTATTTCATATATCACTTACCATATGGATTAAACTCGATATCATAATTCAAATAACTACTTTCATAACAATTTCTGTTAAATTTCAGAATAGCAAAGTTAACAAAACGAGTATGCAAAAAGCCAGAATTTTTCATAGGTTATAATATCGAGTTTATTCTCATAAAAAGAGTCCTACAGTTATGATGAATGTTTCAAATTCCGAAAAAGTTTTGAGTTGTGCCATTCCTCCAGTAAAATATTTCAGATATACAGTGCACTCTACAATCCGTATGTCATTTATTATTCTTTGGTTATTTTGTTGCATCTCATCAATGATTTTAAATTTATTGGTAATATACACTATTACGCGTTGCAGAAAATTGCGAAGATCGATTGCAAACATCTTATTTGGTTTATTAATGTTAATTAACCTTATAAGTTTAACTTTTGTATACCCAGTTTACATTTGGGTTGAATTAAACCCGCATATAACACTTAAATGCTGGATCAAAATATCTGCGCTTGTTATTTTTTATTTTTCGATTTATGGATCAACTATAACTATGTGCTTAATAAGCTTAGGGCGCTATTGGAAAATCAAAAAGAACACTGTTAGAAACAACATTGTTATCTTTAATAAAAAGAGAAGAATTTTCAAGATTATGGTTTTGTTTTTGTTTATTTTGTTTTCTGGCTTCATATTGGCATTGTTAACGACATTTTCTCAAACTCTGGCTTCGATTCTTTTACCTGTTTTGATATTCATGATGTTGGTAGTTATTACAATATCTAATTGTCTCATCCGAAAGTCAGTATATGCAAAGGTACATCCGGCTGCTGTTTCATTTCGTATCTTACATGACATTGATAAAATCGTAGTCCGAACTCTTATTCCTGATTACATTTGTTGGTTTCCGTCGCTTATATCGGCCCCTTTACTTCGAAATTTTTACGGGAAAAATGATTTCTTGGATTTTATATTATTGTTCGCATCACAGCTTAAATTACTTTCTTTGCTAATCCAACCATTGGTATTTTTTTATGTCAGCAAAACCGCGTTTAAATTTTTAACGATTAATCTAAGAGCTGGCATATCCTATATACTCGAGAGAATACGTTTTCCATCATTAAAATAACATTTTTGAATTGATTATGGCTATCATTAAATACTTCTGAAAGATCAAAAGAATTTATACACGGTAGCTCGTTTTTAAAAATTTTTTCCTCTACGCAATAAATTACACAATAAATTACGCAATAAATTACACAATAAATTAATCGAAATTTTTCGATTTCAAAAATCAAGAATAAAAGTTATCCATTTTTCATCAAATTTCGTTTGTATCAAATTTAACGGAGATCCTTGTCTATAGTTTTGGGATTTTGTAGGATTCCACTTTAACATAAAAAATAACACAAAATATTGGTTTAATTTCAAGACATTTTGAAAAACTTGGTTTAGTTTTGCCAAGACCTAACCAAAAAGGTTCTATGAACAAAATATATTCTTTTACTATTAACCAAATCGAAGTTGATATCATTGAGAGTGTAAGCTTCGATAGGGTTAATAAATATGTAACGTCTTGAACTGGAACTTAAATTTTCCTGCATTTTTTTTATCTATGACACTTTGAATATAGCACAGATAATATAAATATTCAAACTAATAGCATTTTTAACTACCGGAATAATGCAGGAAAAACTATCATTTGCTGAAATATTTGAGAGATCTTTTTTTAGTGAAAGGTGATAATTTCAAAATCCAATTTGCCGAATGATTTTCAAAGCATAGCCCAATGGAATCATTTACTTATTTGCTTCAACCTTTGAAAATTATCTAAATATATAGAACAAGTAAAAAAAAAAAAAAATGTACAAAAAGTACAAAAAGTACCATTCTTTAAACTAGTATAAACTCTCTCATGCATAAAAACAACAAAAACTCTTTAAATGCACGCCTGAAAGAAATTTTTAAGTATTTTCTTAGTTTTCTAAAAATATCCCTAGGTATCCTTGTTTTGATTTCCCAGCAGTTAATATTGAAATAACATCTTTTGCTTATGCGATAAAAATTTTTTTTAGTCTAGCTTAATGCTTAATGGGAAACTTCACAGGTGGTCACAAATCCCGTGGGGAGATTGCCATTAAAAAGTATAGCTACTTTGCTATAATATATATATATATATAAATATATATATATATAGAATATATATAATATATATAATATATAGAATATGTCTTTTGCGATATCTAAAATGAACTCATATTTTTTGAGAATAATAACCCAGCATGATCGTCTAAAAATATGAAACATCCATATTTTTATATCTTGAGCTGTTAATGTAGCTAAAGCTCTTCAGACAAGGAACAAATGAATTACCAGAGTTTATATAGATTAGGATCGAAAATAATTCGTTAGGGATAATTAGTATTTATTGTATTTATTTATTTATTAGTATTATTTATTGATATACAGCGAATATCTATTTTTTTGTAAATCGAGGATACCCTATTTATTGCGAAATATAATGGACAGAAAATAGATTTTTTGGAAATTTAAATTGAAAATACTTCCGGAAATAAGTCATTTTATTCGTGATGTAGACGGAAGAAGAATATTTTTTTTATTTCTTTTTTTTTGCAGATAAGAGGATGCAAAATCTCGGCCAGATTGTACGAAATACGATTGATATGATTGTTTCTTAGAGTCTGACCGCATGTTAGCTTTAAAAGCAAAAAAAAATTCTGGATCACATCCAAATTGGTCATAAAAATTTAAAAAAAAAATGGAAAGATTCTGTGTTTTTACGAAAAAATAAAATCTAATCTAATAGTAAAAAGATAAAATCTAATCATTCCTTCTTACAAAAAGATTAAAAAAATGTTATAGGTATATGTACAATCTATAACCATTCCATGCAAACATCCTTTAGAAGTAGACTATAATACTATAGACCATAATACCAACTACAACTTTAACTCAAATAGCTATTTTGTCTCAACTTTCCATCTCATCAAACTTTATGATAGTCATTGATTTATTTTATTGCTTGTTTTTTTTTTTAATTTATACGAAGAATTAGAACAGAGAATAAAATATAAAACTGTTTTCACAAAGAGACTAAAATCGGGCTTAGAAAGAAAAGAAAAAGAAAGAAAGAAAAGCACGAGGAAAACAGTCTTAAAATATTCTTTTTTAAGTTAATAAGTTGGTAATTTTTATAAGCTTGTGGAGTCTCGTATGATAATTAATTGCTCGAACTATCCTGAAATAGCAGACTTTGCATAATTCTGATAAAAGTGTTTGATAAAACCAACATGCAATTCACATTTGGTTGGGCTAAAGTGCAACAGGCTTGATAATTGTCATTTTATGAGTATATCCAACGCTCACAATACCCAGATAAATCCTGTCTTACTTCAAAACCTTTTTAAAAATTGCTAGCAACATACATCAAAAGTAGCTGTTGTAGAGCAAAATTTCTATGTTAACTGCCACTCTTTCCAAATTTTATTGAAAGTAAATAAGGCTCATTATTGGTAAAGTGGTTGTACTGACATGGCAATATTATTCTGAAGGGGTTACGCAACCAAAATTTCCTGTTTTTTATTTTTATCAAGCCCTGAAGTGCGCATCTGGTGTCAAGGTTTGGCACAGTGGAAACAAATTAGCAATAATGTTTGTTTTTCTGGTTAAAACTATTTATTTCATTGTTTCAATGATTAGGGCTATAAAATTGTACTTTTAGGAAAGAATCCAAATAAAGATCATTCTCTTTTATTTTTGTTTACCACTAAAAATTTATATTTTGCAATGCAAGTAACAGAAACCTGACTATTTCGAGTGTTCTTAGTTTTTCTAAGATTTTCAAAAATGACATTGCACCACCCTTATGTAGATAGAGGTATATTTTAACAAAAATCAAAGACGATTGAAAAGTTTCGAGTTTAACTGATTCAGTTTAATTGATTTATATTTACTGCGTGTTAAGTTGTTATTTACTGAAGAGTGACACAGCACATAAATTTGAACTTATTGGCAAGCTGGTATATTTACTTCTGCTTTTTCTTTGTTTCGTTTGTTGTTTGCACTCTTGCCAATTTGCTTTTTACTTATTTATCACTTTTTGTTATTTATTTTTTGATACATGAGTCGCAAAGTATATTTGTGTTTATAGTTGGAACTTACAATTTTCCTTTGTTTAGGTGACACTAGAATTTATTTTCAAAAAATACAAAATTATACAACTAGAAGTTTGTTCAAACCTTTTTCATTTCGTTTCAGTTTGAAATCTTTTTATGCTACAAATGATGTTTTCGATTTCCAAGTTACAAACAAACATCCAATAAGGGACTCACAGTTACATGGACTTCTAAGGTGGTCCCCAAATACATCATCAACTTTATAGCCTACGTTAATAACACAGTTTTCTTAGCTCTTTAGATATTTCTGATTTTTCAAGAATTTAAATGATCATAAATTGTAAAAGTGATCTTACTTTTCCAGATATTTTGTATCAAGCTAAGTGCTGATATGCTTGGCGGACCTGGCCATAAAAAAATTGGCAGACCACTCATAGACCACTCGCCTCAATTCATTTCAGAGAAGTGATAAATAAATTTATGTCAATTTTTTATTTATTTTGCCTGTTTTAAGGTTGTAGACTAATAAAATTCATCAGAAAAATCAATTTTTCAAACTTTGTTTTTTTCTGGTACTTTCAAAGTACGTAGAAAACGATTCTGGTAGTTATTTTCATCAATTATGAAAATAAAATTTCACGTTTTAAAATTGCAATTATACCAAACTCAGTAAAAAACACTGCTATCTCAGGATATGGTCACTTAACATATCCCTCTATAAAAGCAAACTTTGACAAATCTTCTTCGTGAGGAAGCTTTAGTTACACAACCCCGAGTAGTTTAACTAATGCTCCTACTATGTTGCTCCTAGTTATAGCCTTTAGTTCAGTCAATTTTAAAAATGATTGTCAAGCTCGTTGCATTTCAAAGAATGTTGATTTTTCTCAAAAGAAAAGATTGAGACTTCCGATCAAATCTTCTTATAGCAACTTCTATTTGAATCACAAGACTTACTCAAGTAATACGTTTGGTTCTTCAACCCGTGTTACATCAAAGATGGAGGTCCATGCTAGAGCAGTAATTGGAACAAGAGAAATTGGAAAAGCAAATTTATCTCTGGAAAAGTTTTTTGGCTTGATGAATATGCCACCGCCAATGCAAAAGAATGCTTTTGGCGACACCTAAAAATTTCTTTCCGAATTATATAAAAAAGAAGCAAAAAAAATCCATGTTAGGTGCCACAGATGAGCTGTGCAAATCTGGAAATGTTTCTTTAGACAAAATCGATATTGGAGATGTAACTTTCTCTTATGATGGCGACATGAGGACATTCATCTCTGTATGGCGTTGTAACCATTACTTCTGCTGATACTGGCAAGTGTTTGGACTACCGTGTCAGATCGAAGTTTTGTCATGAGTGTACTTATTTGGAGAAGGGGAAAGGTACACAGAAGTATTACGAATTTACTTCCAATCATGATTTCACCATCAACCATAATGGTTCTATAGGATCAATGGAGGCAGCGGGACTGCTTGATTGTATCTGTACTGTAAAACTAGCTTGTTTTGTTTCTTGTTTTAAAAAAAACCTTAAAAATAAGAAGTTTTTTCTAAAAAAAAGAAAAGTTAAGATTAATTTTCGAAAAAATAACACAATATTCCTAAGAATTATCTTCTTAAAGAAATTTCTTCTTTCTTCAAAAAAAAAATTCTACCGACCAAGATTTATTTCCTTAAATTAATTTGTTGGGATTGAAACATTATTGAGCTTTGGGGGTGACAAAAGTAAAACATTGTTTTTCATAGGCGCTAAACTATCTATATTATACAATCTAAATAAACATACTTATTTATCAAAAGCCTGAAGGGCTTTACAGGTTTTGTAGTACACCTTCATGTGTTCCCGTCTGATACGGTGGTCTTCAAATGAAATTAATGGAAGAATGGTAAATCCCACCAAGTCTTTTGCCCTGTCATCTACGTTCATTACGTAATGCAACGCAAAAAGAAATATGAGCCCGAAAAGTACATTATATCTCCCATTGGTGATGATTATCGAGTGAACTTTTCAGCGTGCAAGCTGTTTTACATGCATACATTATCATGTTTATTGTGTCAACTAACGGTAAACCTGAACTGCCGCCCTAAAAAGGACATTTATATAAATTAACCCAAGATGTTACACTAACAAAATCATCATTACTATGGCAAGCTAATACAACCTGATTCATTTGTCAGATCTTCATTTTTAAATATATTTGAGTATAAAGAAAATTAAACTACAAACTTAGCAATAAATAAATATATCAAAAAATGCGGTGCTTATTCAACAGCATGAGTTTTTAATTTTTACCAGATGCTTTTATGTGCTGTCCAATAAAAAAGAAAGTGATGAAAAACAATCTAATGATCATATTTTTCGTAATAATATTTAAGTATATAATATAGTATTATGATAAATTTATAGTCTAATCTTTCTTCTGTCACAATTTGTGTAAAATACATAAGATCATAATCATAAAAAATACAAAATGGTTAAAA
>JAUZNK010031711.1:0-18705 GCA_035046665.1 Euphysa ruthae
GAAATATTGTTGTGACAAACAATTTTTGTGCCTATCCTTGCCACTATTTGTTTTTATGTTAGTGTTCTTTTATTATTGTTTTTTTTTTTTCTGTTTTCTTGTAATTTTCATAGCTAAAGTATATTTGTTTGTGGCAGAATAAATACTTACTTACTTATTTCCATAGAAAAACCTAATTTTTCTGAAAACATTGTTTATTTCAGTTGTTTGTTACATTATTATAAATTTAATAATGAAATTTACACAAAGTGTAGTCGAAACAACTGGTTACTTTATATATTAGCATTATTCGCAATGTTGGAATATTCATGGGAAATTTAAGTGGTAAATAAATTGGTATTGGCGTTGAGTTGTCCAAAAAAATAAAGGTTTGGAAAATAATTGTAATTTATTTAGTAGCCAGGTCTTTGCTCCCGGGTACCTTGCTCCTGTGAGGTTGGAAGAGGTAGAAAATAAAAAATAATAATAAACTTAGGACACTGAAAAACACGAGTTTATAAACAATGATAAAAAGACCATCATGTAGCATGCGACTTTGTCACCTCCATTTGGTCACCATGTATTTAAGTTTTTTTTTTACTGCAAATATGGCACAGAAAACTATATAATTCAAACTGGATTCACTGGCAAAGGTTGCATTTTTTACTTCCACATATTCAGTCAGCTAAACGTAAAGATAACTTAGTACTTTATAGCGGTGACAGCGAAAAAGAGCAAGGTAACAATAATAAATAAATTTTGTGAGTATGAGGAGATTTTGTACTTTCACAGATAGACAAAAATGAAGCAGAAAAAAGATCAAGAAAACAGCGTTCCAAGAAAAAAAGGTATTTTGAAAGTTTTGCACTTTATGTTGATTATAAACTCAAAAAATTTAATTTTCTGATCACTTTTTATTGTAGAGAAGAGAATAAGCAATGTTTTGTATGAATTCTAATTGGGAACGTTCGATTTTCCTCAATCAAACCGATGTTTATTCTTTCCGATACCCAGGTGTGTTATTTATCAACCTCACTAAGTTAATACGCTAAATTCATACCTTGTGAATAAGTAAAGAATTTTTAAAGAAATGAATAACGCAATATTTTTCGAGATATGGAATAAAAAAAACGGTTGAGTTTGTTAAGCGAATCCATTACCTAGTTTTGCCATTTTTTTTTATTAAAAAAAAAAAAATCTTTTTTACCTTCGATTACATAGCGTGTTTCAAAAGCAATTATTTTTTCTTTCTTCAAATAAATCTATAGAATTTCTCAATTTCTTTCACAAGATTCTATTTTCTTCTATTTCACATCAAGGTGGCCAACCAATGCAACTTTTTAACGTGCTACAAAGTTGCATACTACATGCGTAATTTTATCGTTGACAGATGGCTAGATCCAAAGTTTGAATCCTCAAATCTGGGAATTTTTTGAGGAGAACCGTTATAACATGGCAGCTTTTCATGTGAATTTTCATTGAAAACCGTAATAGATATTCCACATTATCCGAAAAGGGCCTGGAACTACAACCCTAATTAATATATTAATACTATAATTCCACTTTTAATGCATTATTATTAAAGAAAGATATCTATCACCTTAACAAAGGTTATTCAAAAACTGTTGTTAATTCTGAAGGTATAGGTAGAAATGTGATGTCTTAAATGTGTCGTACATAACTATGTCATCGCAAGGTTTGTTTTAAACCGCACCCCAAAACTTAAAATGTTTATGACTAGAGAACCGTTTGTGCTGCTTTGATTAGATAAAAAGCATTCTTCATTATTTAAGATTGATACAAGTTTTTACAATAAAATATCAAAAAATCGTTTTCTCTAATATAGACTTAGTATACGATTCATCTATAGAACTTATTTTAGTTTCTGAATATCGTATTGGAATTAGTCAAATGATAATTGAAATATTTTAATCTTTTTCACATCAGATGAAAAAAAAAAATGTTTATAAAATAGCGAAAAACTGATACTCCTTAACCTCGAAAAGAATTAAAAGTCTGTTTTATGCTTAAACTTCGGAACTGTCTGGTCCAAAGTTTTTACTAAGAACAAAATGTAAACCGATTTAGAAGAACTATACAAATTTTTATAAATTGCGAAAATAAAGAAGCTGATGCAGGTGTTTCGGTTGACGACACATGGCAACGTACAGGGTTTTCTTCTACACTTCTCGTCGTTACTGCTATTTCGATTGACTAAAAGTTCTTGATCTCGCAATATTGTTTGTCATGTAAGGAATATACATCAATGAAAAATATAGAAAAGAAAGATCCAAACAGATATCCAACCTGGAAGTTAGTTCATAAATTTAACTTGAACTACATCGGTTGATCGCCTGTTATGAAAAGTGAGAGAACGTTAAAAATATCGAGTATGTCTAAGGAGAAACATGGTCATTTTTATTTATTACACTTCCTTTTATGGCGTTGGTGATAGTAAATCGTTTTCAGCCTATGAAAGAAATCTATGAGCCTTTAAAGGCCAAATATTTGAATGCAACAGCCATTATCAAAAACGAGTTGGCTGGCTACTGTGTAAACTAAAACACAAAAGAGCTGGGAGGTAGAGATAAATAAGGCGACCTACCATTAGGCTGTTCCGCCACGTGACTAGTTTACGGTGAAAAAAATTTATACTTCAAACAAAATTTCCCTCGATTTTGAGATTACGAATTTGTACGTACTTACTTAGTTTGTCATATTACATTGGGCACCATATTATAGTTTAAAGTTTGTTTTGCCGTGTACAGTTATTATACATTTATATATACAACTAATATTTTTGTTGTTGGTAATTCTTTTGATCTTGAAATGTTGCTTGAAATAAATGCTTAAATCTGAACTTGACTTTTAAAGAAAAGCTATGCTTTAAAAGAAATTGAATTTATCTATCTCTAAGGAAGAAAAACCAAATTTATTAAAGCCAAAGGAAAACATAAGAATATTGAATCAAAAGTTAAAATATCGAGTTCAACAGTTGTTACAAAGAGAACAAACTATAAAAAATATCAATGTATCAGATCTTTTGTCAGCTAATGGACATTCAATGCCAAGCTAAAACCTTTTCGAGGAAATCTTTTACCAGTTGTTATTAAAAACTGAGTTAATCTTTCTAAATAACACAAAATGTGATGATTTTGAAATCATTTGCATTTAAATCAGGTCAACAAATATTTGTTCTTCTCGCTTTGAGGACTTCTTGGAGACTTAATGTTAGAAGCTGTGCTATTGGAGTTGCCCATTGCTTTAATTCTTTCTTTTTAGGGCGCAATGAAAAGCCCATGCTTGTACCATTTATTGGAAATCCGTTTTAACATTTTTAGCTGAATGTCGGGCACATGGCATCATTTTTACTGTTTATCATTTAAATTACTGCCTGGTCCTTTATCGAGATTAACTGGGTGAACGAAGAGCATACATTTGTCGAAATGTAAAGATTCTTGTTCATTGATGAGGATGATGACGTATTTCATAAGTTGTTTGAAGATGCAAATGATGTTGAATTCGATATTTTAACACAACAAGCATTAGAAAAACATTTCTCATGATTTTCTTATCATCTTTGAACGGCAATGTGCGTATCAATTACCAGGTTGGAAATACTGCAATCCAACATGCCCATTCAATATTCCTAACGTTTTTCTTGTTGCAAATAAGCCACCAGAGAACGATTTTGCTAATTAAGATCTACTTGTTAAAATGAAACCCAATGCCTCTATTCAAATGCTGACTCTTACAATGCGGTACTGAAATGAAACTCTTGACTGGCAAACTCAAAAACTGGAGTAGCGCCAACTTTTTACAATGGTGGTCCAGCTGCAATTTGGTCGTTTCCTCTTTTAGTCGATTTCGAGGAAGTTATAATTATTTTTTAATTCTTTGGTCTCTCCTTTCACTCTCAATTTTTTCTTCAATATCTTTTAGTCCATATTCTCATAGTATAGTATTTATTTTATCGAACAAAAAAAAAATTTTTAGTGGGTCGATGACACCCACTATCTGGTAACAAAAATTGAAAAATGTCCCTAAGAACAGTTTTTCATGATCATATTTTTACCATTAATGGCCTAAAGTGCCTACCATCATACGAGATCAGAACGTCTCTATTATTCAAAATGATGATTTGTCGAAGTCTTCACGGGAAGACGCAATGCAAGCAAACAATTTAATGGCATGATTTGCAAAAGAGTACCGAAATCCTCCAATGTTGATATCGACACTTTATACCCATGGATGTGATGCCATTGCACGAGACGTTATGTTAATAAGTTACTTAAACGACTTTGAAGTTATAATCGGACCGAAAAAAAAAAAAAAAAAAAAAAAAATCGAAAATCATCCTCAGGCAGAGGAGTTTAGATGTTTAGTCTTACACAAATTTATTTGGTATTTTGCAAAATTTTCACTCATTTTCTGGAATTAAATTCTTCATGATAACGACTCCCACGACTTCTCGAATAGAGAACATGTCCAAGTACCTTTGAATCCCATTAAGATGAGACGCAATGTTTGTATCAGTTTTTACGCGTTTTACATCAATTACTACTTTCGGCTGGAAGAGTAACCTCATCATTAATATAACTTAGTTTTTCCAGAAAATACACAACATCCAATTTATTTTCCATTTTTGAAGCATCTATCAAAATTGTCACCGAATTGACATAGAGTACATTTAGTTCAGGCCAACAATTATAACCGACTAACTCAAAAACAGATATTAATAAACATGAATCACCCTTCTACAAATTAATTTTATGGTTCAAATAAACTTGCCCAATAAAATCACGCGCTTATTTTGGAAGTCTCAAATAGTTAAATTTTACACAGTGAATGTTTTTGTGAAGTACGGCAGAAGGTAAACAGACTACCTACATGGTGAAAAATTAAAAAAAAAAAATAATGAAATAAAAAACTACAACATTAAATTACTAAGAAATACAAGCTTCTTGTAGACATTGGTTGGTTTATTGAGATATTGACTTAAATAAATTTTTTATAATTTATCGTAAAATTTATCAAGTGGAGGAACTTCTTCAGACAGACCCTTTCGTAAACGAGTCTCTTTAACAATAGCATGTGGTGTTAATGATACTTTTCCACCTGTGGCAGGGGCCTTTGGTGCTGCTTTTGGTGGCGGAGCTTTTGGATTTGGTTTAACGTTTGGTCCTCCAGATGGTGCCTTTTCCTTAGGAGCCTCTGGACCAACAAGTGGATCTTCCTTCATTACTTGCCAATGATCGAATACACATTGGGGAAAAGCCTGCCCTTGAGTCTTGGAACGCAAATCTGCAGTAAAACCTGTGTGTGGATAAAATCAATAATAGAGTTGGCCTAAATTAACTAAAAAAAAAACCTTTAAATTAAGGATAAAATAACAAACAATCAACCCACCTTCAAGAACGCGTTAAAATTAAATTTATATGCTTTTTATCAAATTTTCAAACAAGTCTAATTAGAAATACTGAAGTTTTGCTATGAAAAAATAAGGTTATTACTGCATTTTTTTTTAAATATTCAAAATTTTAGATATGTCACTAGAGTGAGAAGGAAAGCAACGAAGATAGTAGCAGTGTAAACAGTGTAGATACCGAAAAAGAAACGAGTGATAAATAAGATATAGATCACAACCAATTTTCAGTTATATGTTTCAGTTGATTCAATTACTGAGGAAGTCAAAACTCAAGACCAATAGTAATCAGGTGGAGAGAAACTGATTTTGCAGTACGATTTAAGAATTGGAATAAGAATTGGTACTTATATGAAAACTAGTCGAAGTAAGAGAAATTGATTGCTTGTGTTGCAGTGAAATCGAAGCGATAAGTTTAGTTTTTTTTAACTACAGATAACTCCTGATAATTCGAACCTTCGAAGGATTAAGACTAGATCGGCCTAACGAATGTTTTCGTTAAGCGAAGTCCTCGCTAAACGCCAAGCGAAGTCCTCGCTAAATCAAGTTAAACAACAGTTAGGAAAAAGTTTAAGTTAAAGCGATTTTTCTCAGTTTTTTTTTTTTTTTCATGTAATTTTTTTACAATTTTCACTGAAAGAAGTTTCTTATAGTTTGGTTCAGTTTTTTTTTTTTATCAACAACTGCACTAAACAACATGTAATCACGCATTACATCAAAAACTTGTCGGACATCACTAAACTTAGGATGGAAATTTTGTTGCAGTTAATTTTCTCAGCAAATAAATGGCTTAGGCTTTAAAAATTAAAAAGCAGAAGCTATGTCTACCTTGAAAAATCAAAACCCATTTAAAAATTGCTTAATCTAAGTTTGCATAACATCCGTCTTAATCGCTGACGTTTTAAGTTTTTTCCATTTTTCACCGCTTCGAATATTTTTTTCCTTGTTTTTTTTTTTTTAGCCAGGTAAACAAAGTATTTTTTGGTATACTATACCTAGTAGCAACTTATGATTTTGTCTTACCTTCTTCTACTTCTTTAATGTGCTGTAGATATGACTTTATAATATAATGTACATATCATGAATTTATATTCAACTTGGGTTTAATAGCAATTGCCGCCATGATAATGATAACAAATGTTTGAGTTAACCGGTAGTTTTTATAAGGAAACATAGAACATTCAATGGACCAAACAAAACAGTTTTGAGTTAAATTCAACTTAACCCGTGTTGGAGTTAATGTGAGTTACTGGGAGTTGACTGTACTGAAGTAAATGTTTTTATTGTTTAAGAACTAAATAAATTTTCTCATTAGTTACATATGTTTTATGCTTGGCAGATAAATAAGGAAATTATTCTAAAAAACACTATTTGCAGATATTTTGTTGTTTAAACAAATTTTGTTTCCTTTAAGGAAAAAATGTAATACAGAATCTGAGGAGTTTAAAATGCCCTGTATGGTTCGCATGCAAATAAAACATTACTCGTAGTCAATCAAAAATTTTCTTTTAGCAAGAAATATAGCCACAGTGATGTAAATGGACGAAATAAGTGAAGTTTAGAGACAACGATGGAGAAATTTTGCTGATGTCCCAGGAGTGCTATGTGATATTTTTAGGTTAGGCCAAATTTTAAAGTGATTTAAATAAAAATAATTAATATCAGTTGATATTAATTGTAGATCTCAATTGCAGAACAATACACACACACACATTTTATTTTTTAGAAAGAAAAAGTTTATTTAAGCAAAAAATATCTTTTAATGTTTTGAGCGTATCTTTCCTTTAATGTGCCACAAGCAAATAGCCCTTAAGACTGATCAGTAGCCAGTCCTATAAGAAAATTACTTACAGACGATTTATGTGCAATCTGTAAATAAACACTTATTATGACCATACCTTCTATTACATATTATTAAATCATACATATAAATAAAAAAATGCTACAACGGGATTATCATATGTACTTATCTTATGGATAATAAAAATTAAAACAGCTTACCGAATGATTCATTTACAGGTAAATATGCTTTCACATGACACATAGGTGTTCCTGCAACCTGGTTTTCTTCAAAAATATGACCACGACGTTTTGTCAAAACACCATATATACCACCAGTAGCATCAATAGGACATTGAATTTCAACAAGATAAACAGGCTCAACCAATCTCGGACTAGCTGTTAACATTGAAGCGTATAACACCCGACGAGTTGTAGGCATGATCTGACCAGCACCACGATGAATGGCATCAGCATGCAGAGTGACATCGTGAATGTTGAAACGAATCCCACGCATATGTTCATCGCAAAGCACACCTTCTTTAGTTGCCCATTGAAAGCCACCCACAACGGAATCTTTTATTTCATTCAAATACTGAACTCCCTTTGATGCATCGATTAACAAATTAGGACCAGTTCCATCTGGGCCAAAAGCCCAGATCCTACGGGCCTCACCTACTTCATAATCATATGTATCAGCCAAGAAGCTAGAGTGAAAATTTAAAAATAAAACAAAATAACAAGAGTTTGCAACTAAAGCCTATTTACTGATTTCCTTTTTGAGGTAAGAAACAAAACAATGGGATCCAAAATATTAATTTCATACATTGCTTATTGCACAGATTGCATTAGTTCTTGGAGAGTATTGTTGCTACTAACTTTTGAGCGCCTAGCGAATTTTCCTAAAACATTTTTTTGATCAGTTTTTTACAAAAACTTACCGAGCTCTGAGTTTAAAATCTTGTCTAGGGAAAATTTTTTCACCATCGTCAATATCTTCTGGAAGACCTTCTGGCATGTCAATGGCAGACATAAACAGACGATTGTGCTTATTTGGTGATTTTGAAAGACAGGTCATATACGATTTTTCTGTAACAGTTTCTCGATATGATACAACAGGGTCTGATTTCTTCAAAGGAATACCAGCATGATCCTCTTCAAGATCCTTGAAAATAAAAATTTAAATCAAATCTCAATGACTCCAATTGACTACAAAAAAATTCAAAACGTCATTTCCAGAGAGATTTGAAGCTTATAGAATTTTATATTCAAATTACAGAAATTTCACATGTTTTACTGAAAAATTTTTTTCGTAAAACAATGAAATTCCTTTAAAAACAGAATAGCTTTACAAGATGAAAATTTAGGAGTTTTTTACAAAACTGCCCTTAAACTAGAATGAGTAGGTCGTATAAAGAGCACGAGGAAGATTTCATACAAAGGTACTTAATGATATGGTACACATTGATGTCTCGATAAATTTTCAAGAAACTCTCTTTATGCAATCCTTATTTCTTTCTATTTTCTGTTTTGTTACACTTAACAAACTTCTAAAAGTCGACAGTGGGGAAAAAATTACTGCTGCACATGTCGAAGGCTCTGACGTTATTTAAAAATAATGTCTGCCATAAAAAAAGCACACATGGAGAAATTATTTCACTCCGGATACTATTTGGCAAAATCAAACACAACTTTAGCTCGCCTCCCCTTGCTTGGAACAGTTAGAGGGTGTGCAATTTATGCAATCTTACAATGATAGATTTGATTGAGAAGCATGAACATTTCTAATGAACTTAAAGTTGAAATACAGATAAATCTAAACAGCGCAAATTTTTTTCCCTTTTTGCTGATGGTTCACCAGATAGTTCATAACTGAAAAAGAAGTGACTTATGTTTCCTTTATTGACCATGAAACATCAAAATTAGAATCTCAAAGTGCTAAATCTCATGACACGGATGGTATTTTGAATGCATTCACAAAAACTTTTGAGATTAAAAGTATAGACAATGAAGAGAAAAACAAGTTAACTTTTTTTGCCTCTGATGGGGTTTTTGTTAATCAAAGCGACCAAAATGGTTTCATTAAAAAAACTGTGTGACGCATATGGAGATCACATTACATTGGCTTGGTTTGAAAGATGCTTTCAAAAACAAAATAATGAATTCTATTGATGACACTCTCACACCAAGCATGCATACAAAAACGTGACGTAAGCCACAAGAGCTTTTTAACAACATGCAGGATGACAGACTTTGAGGTTTATAAGCTGTATCAAAAAGTGTATAATAGACGATGGATTGATCATCAATTGAAGATTATGCATCAAATTTATGGCAAATATATTTGTTATTCATTGCAAAAATTTTAATTACTGAGTGTAAGGTGTGCAACAAGGGCAGCTTTGACTGGTCAACTGAAACAGCCACAGAAGCCTTAACACTTCTGAATATAGCCTTTTTCTTGACATTTTACGACCTACCCACAACTTTTAGTTTTGCAATGCAAAGTAAAAGTAACATTGTCGAGAGTAGACAAAATAGCAATTTGTGTAAAAAATATGACTGAATTATTTTTGAGTTAATAGCTTATTCTAGAAGGTATAATTGAAAACCAACTTCGCTCTATTAAAGCTATTGTAGCCAAATTGTCAACTCCTTTAGAAGCACAGGGGTGCAGCTTGGAATCTGAGTGTTATGAAAACAAATATATTGATTTTGTGAAACATATCCATTAAGAACTCGAACCACGAGAAATAAAACTATGTGAATTGCGTACTCCCCTACTTTTTAGAAATCGCCTTACCTTCAGAACACAATTGATGTATGGTATGGAAAAAAGTAGGTCACAGTTCAATGCTTTAAAGGTGGTATAATAAATGTAATGATTCAGTTACCATTTACTAGGTAAAAAAAGAATGCTCAATTGAGTCTTTTTAACAATATCACCTAAAAATACAAGTCGATGTAAGAGCTTTTAGATATGATAGTTTAATGAAAGCATAATGAAACGCATGATTTTTGAACAAAAAATGTTTAAAAATTCTTATAAAATCGCTATTATGTAAACAGATAATCATGTTTTACAAAATCTTTGAGTAAAACTTTAATTTAGGAGATCAAAGTTAGTTGTGTTGTTTTATTCAATGGATAGAAAGAATATTTTAACCAAAGTCCATAAAAGATTATAAATATTTTCTAAAATTTTCAAAATAATGACTGGTCAAAATATAAGAATATATCCATTTTGTCCGGACATTGCTCACCCAAGATGAAATCCTTATTTCAAGCCCTGGATTGCAAAGAATACTTTAACTATCCTATTATACTACTATTAAATTTTTCATAGGAAGATCTTGTGTTTTTTAAGTCAGAATTTGAAATCCCACACCAGTCTATTAGTAAGAAAATATCCCTTAATACTGCCCTTACTTAGTTAGAGGCCTTGACATCAACAAATAAGGATATGGGATTTCCAAATACCCAAGAGCCTTTATAAGCACTGTGATTCTATCTTATATTTAAAAATATTAAAACCTTGAGACAAATTTCAAGATGCAACTCTCCAGCACCAGCAACAATATGTTCTCCCGATTCTTCTGTCATGCACATGACCATTGGGTCAGATTTTGCCAATCTCTTCAACCCTTCAACAAGTTTGGGAAGGTGTTGGGGGTCTTTCGGTTCAACAGCAACACGTACAACAGGTGAAACTGAAAATTTCATTTGCTTCATATTATGTGCCTGCTCAAATGTGGTGAGTGTACCTGTCTTTACTAAGAACTGATCAACACCAACAAGACCACAGATATTTCCACATGGAACATCTTCAATAGGTTCAGTGTATCTTCCCATCATAAGAATTGTTCTGTTTAAAAAATCAAAATACTAAAGCCTAAGGCTGGGTCACATTATGATGTATACTAAAACCTAAGGCTGGGTCACTTTATTATGTATAATAAAAATTATCTTCTAATAATGTTAAGCCAGATATTATTTTCTATTGCTGGAAGTCTATTTTAACAAAAAAAAGCTTATAATTGGTTGATTACCCATTAAATAGCTTTTTTTTGCATAATACTGAGTAAAATTTAACGATGTTTTAAAAGGACAAAAATACAAGCTCTCTATTATGATTATGACACACAAACTTTGAAATAATTTAACACTTTACGGATATTTTATAATAGCACAATGTTGAACAATTTTTAGAAACCTAGTCAACTTAATCTTGAGTCTATGAAACATTTCTTTCCAGTAATGCAACCAGAACGGAAACATTTTACATAAGGTTATATAATAAACACGAAATAATAAAATACAAAATTTGAATTAATAAAAAGTAGTAATTAAACACATACCTTTGAATTGACTTACAATAAAGGTCTTCCTTTTTACCATGAACAAAATTGGGACCCATGATTCTTACTTTTTGTCCAGTTCCACATTTTCCAGAGAAAATTCTACCAAATGCAAAGAAACGACCTTTATCTGAAGATGGCACCATCTTTGATACATACATCATCAATGGTCCATTTGGGTCACAATTTTTAATGCCAAGATAAGCTTCATCATCTTGTGGTCCTTCGTATAACATTTCAGCTCGATACTTCTGTGCTGCAGCAGGTGATGGCAAGTGAATAGTAATCAACTGTAACATAGTTTCTCCAGCAGGAATCCATTTTTGCATTATTCTTTTGATCAAAGGTTTTCCTTCCAATTCCTTCTCATCAACCGTTAATTTAATATTAAGCTTACTTAACAAAACTTCATAAACATCTTTCTTGAAGTTCATTACAGCATCAAACATCTAAAACAAACACCTTGATTTGTTCATTCCTTGAAAATGCTCTCACAACTGAATCAATTTTGATTAAGGCGCATTTTCACAGATTGGCAAATGTGGAAAAAATTTAATGTCTAATGTTACTAATGGCTGCTGTAGATTGATTGGAAGTACATGACACTCCTTCAGATTTTTCTTACTATCAAACCACAAAGTGTAAAAATAATTTTTTCATTCAAGGAGATTGTGAAAACTTTATATATTAATGCCTATGCGAGTTGATATATTGGGAAGAAATATATAATAAATATATCCCAGGCTTAGAATATTTTTCGATTCACTTGCTTTCACACTGAAGGCGATTTTAGACTGGTAAAAGAGTTCTAATATATCAAAGAGTGATTTATTGCATTTTCTGTAAAATTTTGTTTCTGAAAAGTTCGGCAGTTACGCAGTATGTTATTTATATGTTATGTATAGTATATAAACAGTTAGTAAATTTAGAAACTTTTTTGATGGCTCAAACAGACTGAAAAAAAATTGCTGGCAAAAAATCTTAAATTTCCTTCAACTATTCATTTGTTAGATGTTTATGATTTTTTTTGCATTTTATTATTTATGTTTTTTCAGTTTTACGTCGTTCAATTACCTCATTGTAAATGTTTTGAATGCCTGCATATACACAGGCGTTAAGCACACTTATAGTGAAAGTGAAAATCCCAACACCACACAAAAAATAAATCACAACCTGACTTATTTCATTCCCAACATGGCAGTCCTCTCTTCAAAGAGCAAGCAATATAGAAGAAAAGTTAGTTAATCTAGCCAAAATTTAAGTGGATATACACAGTAAAGATTAATGTTTAATCTCCGTTTTAGCAAATTGTCTGGAGCAATAGCACAACTTAATAAAAACAATTATTTATCATACATCTTCCAAAAAATTATTTAAGATTTAAGATAACGTAGTGCATGGATATGGGTAGGGTGATACTTTTTTTTTTTTGAAGAGAAAAAGATAGAATCTAAAAAATGAGCTCTCATTGAACTTCTACACTTTAATATAACAAAAGCTAAGTTTAAATTTCTTTGTTGCTTAAAAATGGTCCGCCTATAGCTTATACATTAGAATTATAGGGCACAAAAGGTTAATTTATTATTTTATTAAACTAACAAAAAATACCCTTAAAAATAACAAATTATCCCAAACTCCTGTTACACCTTATTTTTAAAAAACTTCTAAATATTGTCTCCCCCTCTCTCTCTCTTTTCATTTAACAGCAGAAGAAAAATTCAAAAAATTTAATATTAAGATTTATTTATTAAAGGGATACCGAGGTGAAAAATGATGTCAAGTTAAATAAAAAGATTATAGAAGTAAGACTTGACATGAAAATCCTTCCTTACCTTCTAAAATTCATAACGAAACATCAGCTATTTTGTTTTTATTTATGTAGCTCAAAATGTCTTTTTGTTATGCTTGTTTTAAATCTCAAACATTAGTTACCAGCTTTGTGATGTCACAACTGAGCTTACGTTAAAGATTTTGCCTAGCATTTATTTTTAATACAACTTTTTGTGGTAATAAATCGCCATATAAAAAGTAAAAAATTTACATTATTTGATTTAAGTCATTTTTGTTGGTTTATTATGGTTTAAAAATCCATATTTATTATATATATATATCACTGCATATAAAAACGGATTTTTAAAAACATCTTGTAGAAACCAGGTTATACGATTTGAAAGAGAACAGTGAATAGATAAAAGTTTGTAATTTTTGTTGCTACAAAGAAAACGTTCACAAAATAATAGCCTAATGTTAATCTGGTTATTCATGTCATTCATTAAATACTGTACAGTTATTAGGAAAGACCAAGTTAATCTTTCGTTTTGCATTGCCGACCGACCCTAATTTGGTGGAGATTGATTTTTTTTCATTAAAACTATAACTTTCTGTTTTTTTTTTTAGTTTGAAGAAACATTAAGTTTTTCAACATGTTTAATTCCTCCCCTATGTTATTTCATAAGAATTTGACGCATTAGAGGATTAAACTTCAAGATCATAGAAATTCACTTGTTTAAAAAGTACGAGACCGGAATTAAACTCCCCTGGCCCTGACAGTTTGTTTATTAAATCAATAATCACATTCTTCAAAAAAAAATTGTTAACATGGCTTGAAGTCTGATTTAAATAACTGTAGAAATTAAAAGAAATAGTATTATAGTTAAGCCAAGGAACATTGTAGAACGTAATTTAAGTGAATCGTTCACAGATGTTTTGGAAAAACTGGGGTTGTATAAAGTTCATTCTCCACTAAAAATGAGTTTATTTCTTTATAAAAAACAAAAACATTGGAAGGAATGTGAATTTAATCATCTCATTCTTCAATAAACATTATTTGTTCATATTACAGGCCATTTATCGCCCATTTTTAAAACATCACAATGGGCTTTTAAAAAAGGTTTAAAAGCCTGTCTTGCTAGAAATATGTTAAGTAATACATAATCTCCTTCTTTTAATGGTATGTTTTAGCGAAACTACCCATAGAATGTCCCTGCTATACGCCTTTTAAAAATTGCTCCCTTATTTGCAGACAAAATTACTATATTTATAGCGAGTTTTTTAATGTATCTTCTAAAATATTTAATAATATACATATATCTAATTTAGAAAAAAAAATTTTTGGTTTGGCATAAAGGAAAATATTTAATACTGTTGTAGAAACCTACATTAAGATGAAAGCAACATCAAAAGAAAATAATACATACACACTGACAGTAAACGTGTATGTAACACACAAAATAATTTGCTGCTAGGATTTAATCAAAATTAAGAACATCAACATCCCCAGACTGAATTCCATAATCCATAAAGAACAAAAAAATGCGAATATGGAATGACTATAAAAGAAATGCTATTTCGTTACATTTTTTCCTGTCACATGAAAATATCACGCTATATTTTTACAATAAAATAATTTCGATCCTATTTATTTCTGAAATTGTGCAATGTATACGGTGATGTTCATTTCATTAAATAAAAACATTCGAGTTCTATTGATTGCATTTATAGAAATAACATTTTAAACCTGTTCTGTAACATTATCTTATAAAAACAAAAACAAGAACATTTGAGGCTGAAAAAATGTATATATAAAAAAAAGCACATCTAGCCTCAGCTAAAATTTATACGTTCTCATAAAAACTTGCATACTAATATAAACATACAAAAAATATAAACAAGAGAAGTTTAAGGCTTCTTTAAATTAAAAAATTTCACAAACAACAGTGATCCACGCTTTTCTTTGTTTTTCACAAGTTAACTTCAAAAATAAGAAACATTTTCATTGCTTCAACTTTGTCATTACAAGCATATGCACAACAAAGAGGCATCCTATAAGCATATAACAAATACAGAACTTTAACTAAAGCCTGGCTAAAAAATCTACTATTGCTACAATATTGATAACTTTCAACTTGAACAGGAATACAGCAGTGACATGTGATGATGGAATTATGCTGGTAAGAATTGTACTTTTCCATATTATTTGTTGCTTTTTATGAAGTTTAAGTACTTATAATTACTCTTACAGTTTTTTAGTGTTTAGTGGTGATTTTTATTTTAAATGATGTGACCTCAGAATCCCTTTAACAAAAGAAGGAAAACTCAACACATACAAACCTTGAAAATTGGGTCCAATACAAACTGGTTGAAACCACGAACATAACTTTCACCACCAGTTTTATTCCATTTCTTTTCTTTAGCAGAAAAGTACTGATCACCCCAGAATCTCTTCATCAGTTTGATTGGCTCTATTTTGAATTTTGATGCATAAATCTCTGCAAACTGTTTTAAAGTAAAAGCCCAACCATGCAAACCAGAACCAAATCCTACAGTTCCCTGACACGGATCAACCTAGAATTTGAAGCAATGAAATTATTTTTTATGTGGAATGCAGCAAAAGGTTACCACATAACAACTGTAATTAGTCTGCAAATACTAAGTCAATAATCAAACCACAAATTAATGAATTGAGTTGTGTACTTCTAGGAAAACGAGGAATAATTTTTTCTGTAACATTATTATAGATTATTTTCAACTCTTGAAATTAAATTTTAAAATGAGAATAAAAAAATGACAAATAATTTCACCTGAATATTTCCCATTGGTCCATCTTCATGTGAATAAGTCGCAATGATGACATTAGCACTTTCAATAATTCTCTGAAAGGTCTGGTACAAATCTTCCTGTTCTAATTGCAACTCAAGAAGTGCCCTGTCCATTTTGTTCATGAATAATACAGGTTTTATTCGTTCAGCAATAGCTTGTCGTAGCACAGTTTCAGTTTGAACACAAACACCTGTGTTTAAAACAAGAACAATTAAAACACTGTATCCAGTTCAAGAAAAGTTTTTTTGACTATGAGTTTCTTGAAAAGTATCAAAAAAATTAAATTTTAATTTGTCATGCCTTCTGAAGATCTTTTGACAGGTAGAAAATATGGCCTCTTATTGTCCTATAAATTCTTTTAAATGTGAAATTGTAATTTAAAAAAATTAATTAACAGATTTCAATAAAATTCAAAATTATGCTTTTAGGTTAAAAATGAATATATTTGAGTCATGGAGACTGGGTGATTTTTTTACCTACATAATTTAAGAAAACAAATAAGTGGTTAATGGCTACTGAAAGTTACCAGATTCAAAACTTAATACCAAATTTTTAAAATGCAATAAACAGACTTTGAATATTTTATTTTTGAGAAAAGAAATATCTAAGGCTAAAAACAACAGCCCTGGAAACTGGGCTAGTAATTGAAAATAATTTCAAAAAAAATCGTTGGGAAATTGTTCAATCGTATTGATTAAAACATACCACTAATACAATCAACAACAACCAAAGCACCATCTGTTACTCGCAGAGCAGCAGTTACTTCTGATGAAAAATCAACATGGCCTGGTGAATCAATCAAGTTTATAAGAAATGCATTTCCCTCGAAGTTTCTATCATTTAAAAATACCAAATCTGCATCTGATAACTCATAATATAGAGATACGGCACTAAATATGAAATAAAAATTTACAAAAATCTTACATGAAAATAGATACATCATACAATATCTACCAAAACTGAAAATAATCTGTCCTGGTTAAAATCTATAAAATTGGCTTTCATATTTGTTTGACTCTCAAAATATCAAGCATCCAGATCATGTTTAAGCCTCATAAAATATTCAAAAAGAAAAAAGGTTTAAACTGGGATTACGAGTGATTTTTTATAAGGCTGTTGCAGTTCAAACATTCAAATTTTACAACCATAAGATACCATTGATAGAAGTTAATGGTGAAAATTTCAGAATAAAAAATTATTTTTTTACTAAATTTAATAAACTTAACTTGCCATATCAACAGTTTTTAAAACTGAATTTTGCTGTAAAGAGAATCAAGTCCTATAAATTGTTAGGGTTGCTGCAAGCCATGAGTAGTTACAGAAAACTTAAAAAGATATTTTGGAAAATCTTTATTTCAGTACCAAGTCCCTAAAAATGGTCAAAACCTCAAAATGTACCAGTTTTAAAAAATGGTGTCCTCTTACATAATTTGCTAGGAACTTGACAATAACAGTTTTTATTGTGAAAACTTATATGCAAACTGAGCTGATCATACAATTTCTTCACAGTACATATCATACAAAAAAACTTCACAAGTCATAAATCTATAATATATTTAGGAGAAATCTAATATATTGAAAACCCAATTGAACCATTTGCTAACAATGGCTATGCAATCTTAAAACAAAAACACACTCAATTCAAATCCCAACAAAGTTTTCATCTACAATGAATTTATACGTGATGAACAATATGGCAGAAAAAAAAAAAAAGCCCTGAACAAACCATATACATGTGATTCCTGAACGATGGCAGCAAAATGTTTAAACCTGCTGACTATCTAACAGCTGCTTAAGGCTGGAACCTAGTTATTTTTAAAAATATTATAAAAGTAATTAGCCAAGTTTGATTGTATTGAATTTAGTTTTATACATTTTTGAATTTTTTTATTAGTAAAAATTATTTTTTATTGTAATACAATTAAATGTGCAGTCTTTTTGTTATGGAATAAATCGATTTCAAACCTAGTAAATGTTGAAGTTTCCACCATTTTAGGCCCCTGGTACAGAAATTTATATTAATTTCAAGCATTTATTTTAACCTTTTATGTAACTACCCAAGCCTCGATATAAATATTTTTGGTATGCCGGACATTATGGTTGGTAACTATGAGTTTTGGTCAGACATGTCCTTTCAGACATCTGATAATTCGGTCGGACATGTCCTATTGAAATAAAACAAAAAAAAGCCTCAAACACGATATTGATAAATCAATTTACTGCATTTGTCTATTATATTACGTCTGCTGATATTTATATTACGTCTGCTGATATTATGGCATAAAAAAAATGTATGATTTTCGAGATTGGTTGTTCGATGTTATATAAAAATAATAAAGTGATTATAACGAAGTTTTGGTATTAACAGGGCCGGTAATTCATGAATAATTAACGATTAGTTTAAATTGAAGTAAACGAAACTTAGCAGTTTGAGAAGGCGGGATTATGCAGCGACATTAAAACATGCGAAGACTTATTTAGCTTGTTGCAAAAACATAATAGATTTAATAATTAATAGGTAATATACTTGTAGGGATACGTACGATAAACGATAACAGTGTTTAA